>JAQZBX010031670.1:0-26220 GCA_029593785.1 Cabassous unicinctus
ATAAGAACAACAACAGAAATCAGAAGATTGAATGATGAAGAAAAGAAAAGAGATAGCATTGGTAGAGAAAATTGGTATACATAGAAAAGGGGAAATCAAGGAAGAGGAAACACAGCAACCAAGAATGAAGCCAGCAGCACCTTGAGAAATTTATTACTTCATCCAGCTCCCTCCAGATTGATGCCCTGAAGCCTCCTGCTCTGTGGGTTTCCAAAATAGCACACTCAGGTAGGATCTTGCCCACACTATTTTTGTGAGTGAGATGGTGAGTGTCCACTTAAACTGATCCCATCTTGTCACCCCTCACTACAGTGGGTCTTCAAAGTACTATATTCAATCTTAGAACTATCATCTTATAACTGTACTAAGCTTTGAAAACTCATACTGAATTGTGAGGTTTTTTTTAGTTAGGACAGTAAAAAGAATTGATTTGGGAAATGGGGGAAACAACAGAGCTTGCTGAGAAATGGGAGAGAAAGATGGAAATACACACCAAGATTTGGTGTGGGCTCCTCTAGGCAATGAGAACCCTGAATTGGGAGTTTTTAATGAAACTTTTTACTATATTTGCATAGTTTTGAGGTAAATTCTTTCACAGAGAGCTTTCCTAACCTGTGAGGTGTATATTTAGTAAGAATATTTTAATTCTACATTTTGTCCAAAATTCTGGCTAGTAATTTTGGTAAAATTATTATTTTAAAGACTATTATTAAAGTCTTTACACTTTGCAGTTACCTAAATATCAAATTAATGTGGCAATGTGTGATGGGGTAGCTGAATGTGAAAACTCTTGCTTTAAAGCCACTTCTTGCATGTTTGATTTTAGCCATCCAAAGTTTTCCCATAGCATCTGACAGTCTTAAGAAAAAATGGCCCTGATGAACTTCTTTAGAAACTTGACTTTTGCTAAGGCTTTAAACAAGCTAGTTTTCTCTAGTTTAAAAACCAGACTCATATTTAAGGGGCTTACTACTGAAAACTCTCTATATTAGTAAGACCTAGGAGGCAAACAGTGACCATTTTCCCCATCTTTTTAAGTAAAGGACAAATAAGCATGACTTTTAAAGTACTTTTGAGATGCATGAACAACAATTAAAGCAATATGAATTAATTGTGAGTCTCCTTCCAATGCCCAAGTCCTTATCCTCCCCTGATTATCCTCCCCTATTAGGATACACCCTTGCTCCTAAGAGACACCCATCTGTCTATTTCTGGGTGAATCCATCCTCCCAAAGATGGGGGTCCATCTCCTCCCCACACACCAAGTGGGTCTCCACTCCCTGACACAACACATTATGAAAGGATGAACACTCACACACTCCCCAGAAGCCTACTCCAGATGCATCCCATCCTGAATGCCCCCCCAACCTATACCCTAAACCAGTGACACTACCTTATCATATTGCCATAAGAGCATTCCCACTCCTGTGCTTTCAACATCATACCCACAAATCCCATGTTTACCTAGTCCCCCCCATCTCTCCCCCCAGTATCCTGGGTATTCTAACCTGCCCTTCCTAATCTACCCACCTGTTAACCTTGCACCACCAAACCCAGTAATATCACTGCCCACCTATCTTATCCTTCAATATGAAACTATACTTTATCACTTTACCATAGATTATGTCCATATGAGAGATGGCTCACAACCTTCTCTTCTCTTTCTCTCCCTTGTTAACCCATCTTTCAGACAATGGTTCTCAGAGACTGCTCACTTTCCTTAATTCAAATCAGTGAGGTGTACTTCCAGAGACTGGAGCCTATGGCCTGCCCATGTGCTAGCTGTGTCTGGAATCTCGGTGGAGCTGCAACTCCTACACTACTGCTCAATGGACTCACCAAAGTCACCTAGTGAGGAGATGATGATGGACAACAGCCATCCCAGGGAATGGAGAGAGCCTGCAGCTGCAGACAGAATAATCCCACTCATTGTATCCATGGGATATAAGCCCCCTCTCACTTGGAGGTGGAGTGGACATCACCAACCCAAACTTCTCAGGATTGGGGGAAGAGCTATGGACTAGAGTGGACTTAATGATATTCTGTTGTAGACATATTGTGATTCAAGCAATGGAAGAAATTACAGCAGTGAGGTGGAGCCAGTGGCCACTGGATACTTTCAGGGCAGTGAAGGGAAAAGCAGTTGTAATACAGGGGCTTTTTTGGGACTTGGGAATTATCCTGAGTGACATTACAATGACAGATATAGGCCATTTTATATGCATATAACATGCAGAACTGTGTGAGTGAGAGTGTGGTCTACAATATGGGCTATGGTCCATGCTTAGTGGTAAAGCCCCAGGATGTGTATATCCATTGCAGGTGATGTGCCACACTAATGAAAGATGTTTATGTGGGAGGTTATGGGAGGTGTGGGAGGAGGGGAACATGGAAATCCTTGTAATTTTTGTGTAACATTTATGCAATCTAAGCATCTATTAAAATATAATAAATAAATAAATAAATAAAGGGGAAAAAATATATCACTGGGCTCACCCACCTGAGACAGACACTATTGGGGTACATTAAAAAAAGAAGTATATGTTGTTTAAAAGAAATTTACTTTAAATATAAACTCAGAAAATGAAAATAAAAGAAAGGAGATAGCAAACACTATTCCAAAGAAGGCTGGAGTATCAATTTCAGAAAAAGCAGACATCAAAAAAACAATAAAAATTATAATGCATATTAAAGGACATTACCTAACGATAAAGGAATCAATCCACTAAGGGACATAATGGCCCTGAATGTGTGTACCCCTAGCCACAAGTCATCCATATACTTGAATAGGATACTTGACTAAAGAAGATAAAAATGACGAATAAAGCCACATGAAATGCCTCACAATGGTTTTCCTAAGGAAAACAGAAATAAAACTTAATGGGATACCAGTACACATCCACTAGAATGCCTACAATTAAACAAAACAATACAAAACTTGTCATACCAAATGCTGGCAATGATATGGAGCAGCAAGAATCTAATACCTTGGTGATAGAATTTGAAAATAACACAACCACCTTGGAAACTTTTGGTAGTTTCTTAAAATTGTAAACAGATACCTATGTGATTCAGCAAGTCCTTTCCTAGGTATTTACTCAATGAAAAAACATGTATCCACAACAGATTTGTAACTGAATGTTCACAGCAACTTTCCTTTTAATAGTCAAAAATTGGAGACATATTAAACATCCATCAGGAGGAGTACAAATAAAAATTAGTCACATAATAGAGTACTACTAAGGAATGAAATGGGATAAACATGATATACAACAGCAAAATGGTTAACATTTATAACCATTATAATTATAATTATGCCCAGTGAAAGAAACATCCTAATATATATTGCGATTTAATTGACATGAAGTTCTGAAATTTAATAAGAAATCAGAAGATTGCTTATATCCTGGTGGGGAGAGGGGAGGGACCAATTTAAATTGGAAAGAGCAGGAGGGAACTTTCTGGAGTGATGGAAATATGTCTTCACAGGCATGCATGCATTAGTCAAAACTTAGCAAGCTATGCACTGAAGATCTCTGAGTTTCACTCTATGGAACATACTCAACAATTTTTAAAAAGAAAAACCTTAATAGGGATACAAAAGAAAAATAAAATGAACTAAAGGCAGTGACAAAAAGATCTTTAATAAATATTAAAGCATATTTTCCTAAATTCTTTTTACATATCTTCCACATAAAGTAAACCCATAATAAGGTAAACATTGATTTTGATGGTATTTACATACTGCTACCAGCTATTTCTTTAATAAAATTAGTATTATGTTAAAATGTATGTATAAATGAATAAAACATTGGTAAAAGTTGTCGTTGAGCATAAAATACCAAAGTTACGATACCACAGGCCTGGAACTAGGGAGAGACAGACCTAAAAAGCCTACTCTGAGTGGGGGGAGGTTGAATGCTTGGAAAAGGGTGGGGTACAGGGAAGCTCTTGAATTTGTTGGCCTCTTTGACAGCCTCCCTTCCTTTCACCCACACAACTCAACAGTGTGCCTACTATGTGTGTGAAAAAGCCTAGGTCCTAGGGATAGAAGCAAGGATGAGACAGACCCAGGCCTTCCTTGATGGAACTCATGTCAATACAGGAGGCAGAAAATGGACAGTCAGTCAGTCTCATGGATGTAGGGTGACCAAATACCTGAAAGTAACTTCTTTGTTCCCTGTTGCTAGGATACAAAAGAAAGAATCATATGTAAATTAGAAGGCAATGAGATGCAACCCTCCTTTGGTGCTAGATAACATTACTTGTGGGCAAGAATATCCTGTTGAAGCAATGAAGTATGAAAACCAGCTCCAACCAGTTGCCCAGACCTGTGTAAAAGAAGCCCCTTGCTTTCCTCACTCCAACTTGCTTAATTAATAAAATAAAATCCCCCCCTGGAGTGGAGTTATCCACCCCATTTGATTATGCAATATATATGCAAATATGGTTTCATGAACATACTAATCATACAATATATAACCAGCTATGTGTGCTCATCCATATGCATAAAATCTAATGCATGGTCAAAGCAAATGCTAAGTAGAAACTTAGTATTTAAGCAAAAGTGAAACTGCAGCACAGGGAGTCAGGTCTGAGTCACTTTAGAGTGAACTTGGCTCCTGTATCTGCAGAAAAAATAAATGTAAGTTCTGCCTAAGTCTCGTGTTAATGTTTTTTTCTCTACATCTCTGGTTATCCCCAAAGGCCCAGCTTTGGGGACTAAAAAAATCCTCAATTGATTGGTGATAAAGCATACTGAGGCAGATCCAGGCAGCAGTGAGATTTCAGGGAAAGGAATAGGGCTTAGTCGTGCAAGCCCCACTGAGAATATGATATTTAAGCTCAGACCTGAAAGACATGAGGGAATTAAAATGGTAAGGGAGGAATAGAGCATTCTGAGCAGAGGAAACAGCATGTTCAAATACTCTAAAGCCAAGAATAGCTCCTCACTGGCTGAGAACCAAGAGAAAGTCATTGAATCTGAGAGCATGTTCTTAACCTGTGACCAGAGAGGTCAGTGGCAGGTACAAGGATGGCTAGAGCTCGTGGTGAGGACTGAGGATATCCTTCAAAGAGCAACGTGAAGTAACTGATGTATTTGAAATCAGGGATTCTCTCTTTACCTCTGTTGGCCTCATTGTGTGTGTCTGTTTGTGGATCTCACATTTTAACTCCAGATCATTATATATACTTTGAATCTTTATCTCCCCATCTCTCTCTGTCCATCTCTCTCTCTAAGATTTTTCTTTTTCTCTCTTCTCCTTTCTCTTCATGCCTGTCTGTCTCTCTTTATAGACATCTTCAATCATGTCCCAGCAGGAAAGCTTGGGGGTCATGAATGAAAACTTGCATGGGTGCTTGAGAATGCCCTTTTCAGACACAGTCTGGCTTAAGTGCCATAGAGCATCCTCTACTCTTTGGCTCTGCCTGCTCTTGTGGGTCCTTCCCAGATGAGGTAAGTGAGAGAGTTCGGTAGGAATGGGAGACCACTGGTCTTCCTCCCCAACCCATCCTGGTAAATTCCCCATATTTTCACTAAAGAAATGCAGGTTGTTGAGGAACAGGTCTCAAGGACTCAAGGATCAGTCTCTTCCTTGTGGAGGACAGAGCTTGCAGACCATACCTCTTTGCAAAATTTGTCACTGCTGAAAGATTCCATTTAGCACCCAGTGGCTGTTACAAATGAATGAAGGATTTTTATCCATTAGTCAACAGTCCTATTTAGAAAAGGTTTCAGAATATTTTAGAGAAATTTAATTTTTTTATTTAAACAATTTAATTCACGTATATCTTTCATACATGAACACACATAAATAAGTGTATAGTAAACATTGTGAACTTACAAAACAAACATGCATATCATCATATAAAGTTCCCATATACTATTACCCCAGCACCAACATCTTACATTGTTGTGAAATATTTGTGAAAATCTCTGAAAGAACATCTGAAATTTAATTCTTAAACATTGATAGTCTTCATGTGCTGTGTGCTATTTGGGTATAAGCCAAAGCAACTCACTCTAACATTTACAATAAGAGAGGAATTTATGGAAAGGATTGAATGAGTATCACACATACACACACACACACACAAAACAACTGAGGCACAAAGTCCTGGAATGCACAGGAGCTTGACTTAATGAGGTCAAAGTCAAGAATTTAGGAGTTGATAAACATTTGGCCACTGGGTTGCAGCAAAACCTAAACTGTTGGTGCAAATCTTTGGCAGGTTTACAGTGTGAGGGGTGGAGCTTCACAGCAGGAGGAGTCATTCAAGAGGGGCAGGAGGGGGGTCCCAAGAGGGGAATTAGGACAATAGGAAAACTCCTAAACTGAGGAAGAGATTTAGGCAATGTCACAGACAGCCCAATGGGGAGCCTTTAGGAAGAAAGCTCTAAGCTGCTAAAGTGACATTGGACTCACCCAGTAAAGCTAACAGGAAGATGATGATGCACAACGACTATCCCAAGGAACCGAGAAAGTCTATGACTGCAAGCAAGATGGTCCCATCCATCTACCCCATGGGATCAAAACCCTCTCTCAATTAGAGATGGAGTGGGCATCAACATCCCAGAATCTCAGGATTGGGGAATGAACTATGGACTTAATCACACTTATTGGGATTCTACTATAGACTTATTGTGATTCTAGGAATGGAAGAAATTATATCATTCCTGTAGAGGGAGTGACCACTGGAGGTTCTGAGGGCAGGGAGAGGGGAAACAGGTGAAATATAGGGGTATTTTGGGGACTTGGGAATTCTCCTGAATGACATTACAATGACAGATACAGGTCATTACATACCTTGCCATAACCTGCAAAATTGTGCAGGAGAGAGTGTAAACTACAATGTAAGCTATAATCCATGCTTAGTGGCAATGCTCTAAAATGTTTTTGTCAGTTGTAACAAATGTACCACACTAATGAAAGATGTTAATGTGGGAGAAGTAAGAAGCAGCGCATATGGGAATCCCCTATATTTTTAAGTAACATTTATGTAATCTAAATACCTTTTTTAAAAAATAAAAAACATATTCTAAAAAAAAAAGTGACTTGGTGCTTTACAAATGCAGAATTGTATCTTATCAATGGCCAGGGGATATTGAGTGCAGTTTTTGCAGGGTATGCAAACTAGCTTATATCTAATTGTCTAAAAATTGCTGGTTTAGGATATTTTGAAAAACAATTGTAGGTGCTACAATTTGCAATTAGGTTCACAGGTTTTCATAAAGAGCAATGCTGCTGTGAAAAAGTAAACAACACACAGGTGGCATGATCCTTCCTATAGAAAATTCTAAAGAACCCATAAGAAAACTATTAGAACTAATTAACAAATTCAGCAAAGTTACAGGCTATAAGATTAATATACAAAAGTCACCTGTGACTATATACTCTAGCAATGAAAAGACCATAAAGGAACTTTTTAAACATTTCACAATAGCTCTTAAAAGAAAAAATAGCTAGGAATAAATTTAACCTAGGAGGTGAAGGATTTGTTCACAGAAAAGCATTAAACACTGCTGAAAGAAATTAAAGAGGACCCCAATTAATGCCAAGATATTGCTTCTACATTGATAGGAACATTTAATATTAAGATGTCAATACTACACAAAGGAATCAATTGAATACCTTTGAAAATCCGTGCGGAACTTTTTGAAGATATAAAAAAGCTGATCCTTAAATTCATATGGAATTGCAACAAACCATGAATAGTCCAATCAGTATTACAAAAGAGAAGCAAAGTTGGGCTATCACACTTCCTGATTTCAAAACTTACTACAAGGCCAGAATAATCAAAACAGTACAATATTGGCATGAAGATAGACATATAGACCATGAGAATAGAATTGATTCAGATATATTGTCCATATATCTATAGTCAGGTGATTTTTTACACTGATGCCAAGTACATTAATTGGGGAAGGAAGTCTCTTTAACAAATGGTGCTGAGAAAACTGGATATCCACTTGTAAAAGAATAAAAGACACATTAATCAATAGAACTGAACAAGAGTTCAGAAATAGAGCTTCACCTCTATGGCAATTGATTTTTTAAAGGAGGTATCAGGGATTGAACCAAGGATGTTGTATACAGAAAACAGGCACTCAACAACTTAGTTACATCTCTCCCCTGTCAATTGATTTTTGACAAGTCTACAAAGTCCACTCAGCTGGGACAGAACAGTCTCTTCAGCAAATGGTGGTAGGAGAACTGGATATCCTTATCCAAAAGAATGAGTACCCCTATCTCACATCTTATACGAAAATAAACACAAAAGTGATCAAAGACCTAAATATAAAAGCCAGGATCAAAAAACTCTTAGAAGAAAATCTAGGAATGCATCTTCAAAACTTGTTGTAGGAGGTGGTTTCTTACACCCAAACCACAAGCAGTGAAAAAAAAAAAAAGATAAATATTACCTCCTCAAAATTCAATATGTTTGTGCTTCAAAGGACTTTATCAAGAAGGTGAAGGCAGACCACTCAATGGAAGAAAATATTTGAAAAACACATGTCAAATAAGGATGTCATATCCATCATAGACACAGAGATCCTACAATTCAATGATAAAAAGAGAAACAATCCAATTTAAAAATGGGCAAAAGCCCTCAATAGGCATCTTCCAAAGAAGAAACACTGGAGAACTTCTGGGAAGATGGTGGACTAGAAAGATATGTAACTCTCTTCTCTCCCAGGAAAATAGATAGAGGACAGGGAGAAATGGTCTGGAAAAAATCTTCTAGGGTTTATGACAAGGAGAAGGATGGACACCACCCAGAAGAATAAGGGACAAAAAAAAAAAAAGAATCACAATGGCAAAACTGGGATTTAAAAGTGGCAGTTGCTACAACGAGCACCCTCCCACACACTAAAGACAGTTTTGAATTCTCAGTTCTTGAACCCTGACTACAGACAAAGGTTGCCCCAGGGATCCACCTCCCCAGGAAAGGGGAGAGAGAGGGATATAACATGTGGTTGCCTAAGCTTTTGCCCCACAGATTTGGTCTGTTATGTCTCATGAGCCCTTCTTGGATGGGTGGGGCCATACCACTGTCTGCCTTGAGAGGAAGATTGAGACTAAAGAGATCCAGGACTAGAGAGATCTGATCCCCTCAATCTCCCTCTCTACTAAATGGGACTGATTATTGAGGATGCAGAGGGGAGTTGAATTATTTACTTCCCCAGGAAAAGGGAGGGGCTGCCAAGGATGGTTGGAGAACTGTCTCTAAGAGTGTTTGAATTACAAGGCTCTTCACCTCCAGGCAGGAACCTATATCACATTGATCCAGTCATTGTTGCAGCAAACCCACTCACCAGCACCAGGAATCAAAGGCAGCTCACAGCACAGCTCATAGGAGCCCATCAGACTCTCTGGACTGGGCCTCACAGAGACTCAATGGGAGAGTCCGTGGACTAGCAATTCCTGCAGCAAGGCCCTGTGGCTTCCTCCTACCCACAATATCAGCAGCAGGGATGGAACCACAAAAAGAACCATTTTCCCACTCTGAATTCAAAGAGAGCTCTGTCCATGTAAGGCAGTATCCACAGGTAAGTGATCAGGAACATTTTCCCTGTAGTGGGCCCCCAGTTTCTTGCTCTAGCAACATCAGGGATGAACAGGGAGCTGATGGGAATTTCTTCAAGGTCATATGCAGCTATATGTATGTCAAGTTTGCCAGAAGGAACCTCAATGAACCTCAAAGCAAATACATAGGGTAGGTACTTAATCCTCAGGATGCCAAGGATCCTCACTAAACTATTGATGGAGGATGAAGATCATGAGCTCCACTGAGCCCAAAGAAATGATATGGGAAATCAGCAGGTGCTGAATAACAACAGCCATGAGTAGGACCTGAACAACCTGTACATGCTGCTGTGACATGTGTCATGCCAGGCTGGAGAATATTGTTCAAGGAAGGCTAGAGATATGTAGATGCCATAGCAGATTCTCATTAGATTTCCACTGAGTGTTTTCTGGCTAGCCAGAAATAACCCAAATGGCACTCTTGGGAGCACAGATGAACAAAGTTCTCTTATGCACAGGCCCAGAGAAGAGTTCACTCTCCAAATTCTGAGTGCCATTTTCTGATTTTCATAAGTTTATATAGGTATATTAAGCAGGCAAATTCCTGAGCAAGTGGGCAGACAATGTTACAAAGGCAAAGAAGCCAAGTTTCTAAAAGCAGAAGGCCATTAGGGAGGAAAATGAGTCATTATCTGTATAGAGTTGTAAATGTCAATTCAAAGGGCAGTCTGAGGTGCTTATCTTCCTGACCTGGATTCCATGGAGAAAGGGGAGGAAGGAGGGAAAAGAGGGACAAGGGACTGAGGGGAGTTAATTTTTTTAAAGCTGTGCATTTCTGCTGAGAGCAGGGTTGGGATCCTTGTGCTTCCCTCATCAAGAGGAGGATCCCAGCAATTTCATATCCTGCAAAACCTTTACCACCAAAATCACAAAGGAGCTTCTGCTTTAAAAGGCTTCCTCAAGTTGTAAGGGAGTCAACATGATGGCCACTGGCCCTCACCACCAGGCTTGGAGAAGGACTGAACAAGGAAGCAGGCCCCAGGGAAACATGCCAGTCCACTCTCTGGAGTTCCATCCAGTGGTGTGCAGAGTGGCCACCTGGCAGTCAGGGCCTGAGGTCCCCTCCTCAAGTCTCCCAGTCAGCTCCTGATAACACTTTAAAGCTGATGTTTATTTCTTAGTTTGGTAATAATAATTTTAAAGTCCTGGGGGTCCCAGATATCCTTTTAACTTGAACCCAGTGGAGATCCCATAATGCCACATGCACAGCAGCCTGTAACACTTGGTCAGGTCCCACTCACAGCCAGGTGCATTGAGCATCTCACAGATCTCCCACATCATCTCTTGTGGGCTCCAAGGAGCTTATGATTTTCATCCTCCATATTAAGTGACAGAAAGCCTAAGTCCTCAACCACCCCCACACACACTGCCTCCATTGGTCACAGGTATAATGGGAGCATTTGTAAAACAATCCCTTTTCCAAGGTACTAGATGATAAGTTTAATATTTTTAATCATCATAAAAGCTTGAAGACTGGTTAAAACTTTCTTTTCTGCTAGGATTTACTTGATTCCAAGTCTCTGATCAGAAAGACATTTCCCAAAGTTAACATTCTTCATAAGGGCACATGGGACTTACAAGAAGACATTTTATGGTGATCTGAGAATCCGATGCTGTGAAGCCTCCTGCCTCACCTATCAAATACATGTCCTCACCCAGCCCCAGCACTTCCCTGTCCAGCAAAATCCCCTCAGGGACCATGCATTTACTGGCTGGAGATGAAAAAACTGATAAGGTTTCCAACAAATAAAAGCTATGTCATTACCCAAAACTGAAATGCAAATATTCTATTTGTGAGTTATCTAAGAAATGCAAATATTCTTTTTGTGAGTTACCTAAGAAAAGCACTACAGAACATTAACCCTTTCCTCTTTACAATTCATAAAAATGTTCAGTCATCACCACCTATATTATACTATTGAGGAAGCTGACAGGATGAGTTTAAGAGGTTTCAAGATCAGCAGAAAAAACATCTGAATTCTAAAATCATGTCATATTAACTGACTTTATGTTATAAAACTTCCTGAACAAGTTCAATGTCAGAAGGTCATGGGAGGTTTTCAAGGAAGGGATCTGAAGAAACAAGACCTCCCTGAAGGGCCCTTTCCAAACTGAAATTTTGATTCTGCTCCTAGCACCTTTTTCTTTTTTTCTTAAAAAAAACTTTTTGCTCCTAACACTTTGAGAAGGTCTGCCTTCCCTTTCACCAGAAGCAGGGTGACCTCTTGGCTGAGGACCTGCACATCTAGGAACTCTGCACACCCACAGAGAAATAGAAACTTTCATAATTCTGTTGCATCAGCATGTGAAAACTCACCCATACAGTTGCCAGCTTGCCTGCTCAAAGACTGTAGAAACATCCTTGGGCTCATGGTCTCCTATTCCACTATGTGGAACAAATCAAAATGATGCATTCAGGAGGCACTGTGGAGCACACTGAAATCAGACTGTTTGGGTTCAAATCCAAGCTCCTCCACCCTCTAACCATGTGACCTTGAATGAATAACAGCTTCTATGAATCAATTTCCTCATCCATAAAATGACCCCTTGGAGGTCCATGGAAATATTTCATGGGGTCTGTGAGCTTGAATTGAAAAAATATCAACTTATCTTTATTTTCACTGACTTCAAAATGAAATCTAGCATTTTCCTCATACATGAATGTATGCAGAAAATTACAGTAGCATTAATTTCATATTACATTACAGTTGCATATCTTGAAAAATTGCTTACACTCATCCATACCTTGAAATATGGTAGTTGTTAAACCCAGTGCTAGTTGAGTGACATAAAACTAGCTGCAGCTACATTGTGGGAAGGGGTCTGTGGTTTTCACCTGACTGGAAAAGGGGTCTGTGAAACAAAATTTTAAAAATCCCTATTCTAGATATTGGACAATGATCAGAGTCAGGCTAGATCTTAGGAGCTGGGCCCAAAAGCTCTTCCAGAGGAAAAGTAAAGCTCTACAACAAATACCAAAAGGCAAAAATAAAACAATTGTCTTTCATCCCTGATCTTAAGTGACAAACTCCCAGCAATGAGCTGATAACATTCTGTACAAACTACTGTATTTCAATAATTTGCATTACAAGTTGGTTCAACTTTGCAAGGGCCAAGATCTATTTACTTTTAAAAGACCATAGCCTAAATAAAGCAAGTTTACTGAAGGCCCTCCCTGTATTCCACATGGGCTACTCTCCCAGATTCTTTTTGCCAATAGCAACACCTAAGTACCAAACAAATACTTATTTCTGAGCATTCCAGCTTACTGCAAAAGGTCAGTTTAAAATTCTACAGAGGGATAACCTTCTCCATTTGTCTTTCCTTAGAGTCTTTCAAAACTACTTTACACACAGGAGAGAGATAAAACAGTCTATGATTCTGTGACTTACAAATACTGAGACTTTAATTTAATGGGTGTTGGCACATTATATTATTCCCAAGGAATGTTCATCTGTGTACTCAAGTAAGCACAAGATGACCAATGCTTGGAAGAAACAAAATGCACATATATTGTAATTCAGTGAAAATAGCTTCTCTGGCTGAGAAGTTTTGTTGCTGGGCATTAGAGCTGGAGAATGCCCTGTCCACAACAGAATAAAGCAACTCCACAGAGAGTCCAGTTACAAAACCACAAGACAGGGGCAGAAATGAAAGGCCCTGATAAATTGTTTTACTATGAACAAGTCCAACAGAAAGTTCTCTGTTTCTGTTACCTCCAACACTGCCTGCCTTCCTAGAGTGATTTAACTGTGGGAACAAATTGGGCAGTGGGTTCAAGTATGCCTGTACTGGAGGAATCAGAACTCTGCAGTATAAACTTGAGACACTTTGGGCCGATCTGGTCTCCCCCACTTCATCTAGGGTACATTCTTCCATTCACAAATATTTATTGGGTGTCTACCATATGCCCTGACTTTTCAAGTCACTGGATTGGAAACAAAACCCAGTTCACAGTGGTGGATGCAGAGACAGAGAAGGACCATGTATGTGGGGGATAGAGGTTGTGTAGGCCCCAAAACAGACCACAAGGTGCTAAGACATTTAGAGCCCTGCGGAAAGCATGAGCTAGGCACCAGGTTCCTTGCAACACCAAGTCCAAAAATGAAAAAAGCTCTCCATTAGAAAAGTTGGGGTTGGACAGGCAGGCCCAAGGGTTGGTATTCAGGCAGGAAGCACACATCTGAGGCCCTGGGCAGGGCCTGGGAGACTACAGTCAGGGCAAAGTCTTGGTGCAGGCTGGAGGGCACCCTGGGGCCCCTAAGAGAAACAAGGTGTGTAGGACCTGGGGTCTGGGTCCCTCATGGCAAGTGCTTAGCAAAGGTCAGCAGTGCCTGCTCCCCAGAAGTCCCCCTGCCCAGAAACTACCACTTGTCTGACCTTGAGGTGGTGGAGCACACTGCTAAGGCAGTCAGGGTTGCAGTGCAGTCCAGGGGTCCTGGTATCACAGCTGCAGCCACCTAAGGCCAAGGCTCAGTCAGCTCAGGTTCCCACCTTGGCAGTAGAAAGGAGGCAGGAGGGAGCCGGTAATGTGGGGAAGAATCCCTGAGATGTGGAATTCTGGTTTGAGAACAAAGACAGTGTCTGGAATGCCAGACACTAGCTCAAAATGAAAACCCTTGAGAGCACTGTTTCAACTCTTGCTGGCACCAAGATTCAATGATGAGATAAGGATAGACTAAAGGTGTAAACCGTGACTGCAATGTTTTTTTTTCATGCAAATTCCAAGAGTAATAAATCGCTAGTCATGCCCCTCTGTGGGCAACCTGAAACTTGTCCTGCTAATCAAAGCGCTGGGCTGTCTGTGCTTCCGGGCTAGCATTATAGATACATTCTGCTAGTCCCCTGGCCCCAGGTTTTCTCTTAAACTCTTTTTCTTGTCTTTCTTATATCGTGGTACCCTTTGTCGACTCACTCACACTTATAGCTACATCTGGTGCACAACATGGGGCACGAAGTGCAGAAGGCTCCAACACATCGGAAACTTTGGGGGAAAAATTCAGTGCCACTGATACCAGAGGTTGGGAGGAGGTGAGTGTTCCCATTTGAAAAATTCCTCCTTTGCTGTGGATAATGTGTTAGGGTAACCATGGGACAAACTTCTTTGTATTTCCTATTTCTCTCTAGTTCTATTTTCTTTGGTTCACTCTCTAGCTCTTGAGCCCTTGCAGTCGGACTCTGATAGTGAGGACTCTGATACTGAAAAGAAAAGCGCAGAAAAGGAAGTTGCTCCATCTGTTTTCTGCAATGGAGGGGGAACATGATTTAGAAAAGAAAAAAAAAACCTGATCTTGATTGCCTTTGCGCTCCAGTACAGGTGGCGGCAGCAACGGCCCCTGAGGAATCCTCTTCAATGGAGGAATTAAAAAGACCTCGTCCTTTTGCTCCTGGCTTAGAAGCTATAACCACTCCTCCTTTAGCTAAAATTACAGTTCCAAATGTTTCTACATGGCAAAAAGGCATCCAAAAGGCTCAATTAGCCAGAGACGTAGATGCCTATATGTTCCCTGTCAAAGTGACCCCCATAGCATCTAATGCTGACATGCCACAGGGAGGACAGCAATTTACTCATACCGCTGTAAATTTTAAGATACTGAAAGAATTAAAGAAAGCATGTGCTGAGTATATACCTAGTTCTCCATATACTTTAGGAATTTTGTGAGGGATCTCTCAAAAAGAAAGGCTGATGCCTGGGACTTTCATCAGTTGGCTAGAACCTGCCTCACTGACTCTGAATTTTTTCAATTTAAGATGTGGTGGGCTGATGAAGGTCATATTGTATCCTACAATGCCAACGCTAACCCTCCAGTAGATGTAACATTTGAACAACTTATAGGTTCAGGACGATATTTAGGTGTTCACACTCAACTTGGTGTTCTGGCATTACTGTGGTGCAGTTCTGTCTTTGTTGTTTGCATGCCTGGGAAAAAAATCACACCCCCAGCATTGGTTGCTCCCTCATTTGCACATGTAAAGCAAGCTGCCTCTGAACCATATATTGATTTTATAGATTGCCTGTGACAGACCCAGCCATTTGAGATTTATTGCTTCAAATCCTGGCCTTTGATAATGCTAATACAGTGTCAAAAAGCCCTTAGACCCCTGAAAATGGTTGTGGCCTCCCTTGAAGAGTATATAAAAACGTGCCAAGATATCAGCTCAGAGTGCCACAAGACTCAATTATTAGCAGAGATATTTGCTGGCATTGCCCTAAAAATTAAGGGTCATGGAACTTGTTTTAACTGTGGAAAGGCTGGTCATTATCAAAAAGATTGTGAAAAAATAAAACAAAAATAACAGCCCTCTCTAACAGCACTGCCTTTTCAAAATTCACAATGGATTAATGTTAATTCTCCCCTCACAGCTTTCAGATCCTCAACAAACTTAATGCACCACCACCGAGGGAAGTGCTGGCCTGGACTTTGCCACTACCAAAAACTAAATAATTAAGAAACAAAATAAAGTCTGTCTAGACAATTCAGGAGTAAAAGGGAATATTCCAAAAAATTTAGTGAGATTAATATCAGGAAGATCTAGCATTAGTTGCAGGGGCATCACTATTCTGCCAAAAAGTTAACTAAGATAAGGAAAACATTCTGGCAGCAACTTTGCAAACCTCCTACTGCCTACATAATGAAAAGGCTGTGGGATGATAGAAGCTAATAAAATTAAACCACTGGAAAAGTAAGAAAACTTGGCAATACAGTTTCCAGAAAAATTTTCAAAAAGCAGTAAAATCAAAGGTGTATGTTTCTATTGATGTGCTGTAACTTGTTTTGTGTTTGTCTGTTTTTTCAGTGTCAGTGTATATTTTGATACCTCTGGATGGTAAAATTAAATTGATAAATGAAAATTGTTAAAAGAGCTCTATTTAAAAGGCCAGAAAATAAATAAGTGCTTCTATTAGTAAATAACTATGAGTATTAATTTAAAATAATAAAAATAGTTATAATCAAATTAAATCATTATCCTGACAACTTTGTTTAATGTTGATGGTAATTGTATGTTGTCAGAAGTTTGCTTGGAAACTGTTTCCAAAAACATTTTGGTAACTTAAGTATGGAAGGTATATAGAATGTGCTTTTATTATTAAGGAAAAGGAAAGTAATTTTATCCTAAGATAAAATAACTAGTTATTAAAACAAAGTAAAATGTGGGACAAAATCTGAATGAATACAAAAAGTGCAAAAAGCTTGTGGGAAAGGAATTTTTGTGGTCAAAGCTAAGTAATATTTAATAGGTTTATCTATAAAAATTTAAAAGCTTTAATGTCAAACAGTATAATAATACAAAGTTAAAGTGTTATTCTTTCTCAAAGCTTCTCAAGTCATTAATGTTTAGTAAAAGTTCACAAAGTTTTTCTCCTGAATAATCAGTATGCAAAAAAAAAAAGTCTGTTTTATCAAAATAGCTTCTTATACTTTAACCTTATTGTTTCCTTGGAGAAACAAGTTTTATCACTTTTAAAAGAACACAATGTTCAAACCTACTTTCTCAAAGTCAAATCCTGAAAAGTAGCTTTTTATTTCAAACTGTTAGAAATGATTTGGTCTTTTACCTTTAAAAAAGTTAAAATACTAAAAACAGTTAAGTTCATTTGATATATTATAAGTTGAAGTATTTGCAACAGTTGTGCAATTAAAAGAAATTTTCTAACCTTATGATAATTAAAGTTGTATGAGTAAAAAGTTCATATGAATACTTAAAAAATATATAAAATTCCTGAAAATTTAATAATGTTTCAGTATACTATTAGATAAAAGTATAATGTTATTAATTATAATTTTAATTATTTTAAAAAATAATAATATGTGTTACAAAAGCCATCTCTCTGCCTAAAAATCAAGAGGTGGATGCTTTAACTCAAGTTTATCTGATTTACCCCACCACTGCTAAAGAAACAAGTCTATAGCTACAGAGAAACAGCAGCCATTAAGGGCTGCTAGAGGTACTACATAACAGTAAATTATAGCAAATTAAAATAACACCACAGCAGTATGCAGCAGTCCCAAGTATTGCTAGTTTTTTGCAAAAAATTAATATCCAGTTATGTCACTATCACTTTGTTTTAAAACTTGCTAAGTCTTTCTTTAGTATGTTCTTAAACAAGTCAAGCCAGCCCACATTCCCGTTCCTGTAAAATAGCCAACAATAAATCAAGTTTATATACAACACTGTGAGCTACAACCCCAATTCCAATTATAATGTTAACAACAAAACTAATGCAGGTATTAAGATTACAAGTTAATGTACTGTCCCACAGCCCAAATAAACAATAATAATTTGTTCTTTCCTATGCCTCAAACTATACAAAATAAAGAAATTAAGGTCTTTCTAATCATGCTACTAAGAATTTTAAATGCATAAGAAGTAAAAGTTTATTCATTGGATGTCTGCTAGTTAAAAGTCTATGAATATGTATAACATACTTAAATACTAATCAAAACTTTAATGCAATACATTTCATACTTAAGTAATTTAATAACTTGTATGTTACACATACATGTATTTTATTAAATGTATATGTAAATCTTTTAAGTTTGAACAGTCCTGAAACGAAATATATTAAGAAAAGGTTTTGCGAGGATTGTTCAAACCTAAAAGTAAAACATCATGCAAAAAACTTTGTTAATCAACAAACCAATGCCTTGTTAGTTAACACTTTTCATATTTCAGGAAATATAATGGAAACTAAAATAGTAAACACATCATGGATGTTTTGTAACCAATTAAAAGAAATAAAGTACATTTCAAATGAGTATTCCTCCCTGGAAGATCTGGCCTCTCTCCCAGAGACTGATGCATAAACCTTAAAATGTGCTGCCCGGGGAGTGTTGTGTTCCTTCCTGAGGAGGCTGGCCCCTTCCTCAGGAATTAGCAAAATACTCACAAGTTGGCATCTATAGTATCAAATTCATTAATCCTAAACACAATCAAACAAAACTCTAGTATCAACTGCTAATTCAACACTTTCCAGCTAAAAGCTAAATATTGGTAGGCATGTAAATGTATGTATATATATCATAAAAGATTGAAATACAACATTTAACACAACTCTATAAACATCTCCAAAATTCTTTTACTCAAGCTAGTTTATATATCACATCATCTAAAAGAAACAATAAGAAAGGGGGACTATGAAACCTCCTCTAGATATGCAATAACTGTAGCACTATATATTTTAATTTTCTAAATTTTGATAAAAACAGCCTCTTAGCAGCTGGAAACCATTTCTCCCCTCATCAGGGGAGTCATCAAATACAATGTAAAATTCTGTACAAAGAAATGTTAAGAGATGGATAATAGAAAGGACCCTGTAACCTCATAACATGGGGGAGAGTGTATGCTTGTGTGCTTACTCCAACAGGCCCCCAGTGGCTGCCAGCAAAGGATGTGAAGCTATACCTTGAGCTGGAAAGATCACCCACTCAACCCAATACCACAGATGGAGAAGATAATGATGGAGGAACAAAGGAACTCTAGGACACAACCATGCCATAGCATTATCCAAGCTCAGGGAGTAGCTTGGGGAAATCTTAAACAATTAAATCTAAAATATTCATTGGTATGCTTTTTACTTTCATTTATTCAGCCATTAACATGGCTGCCACTGCCACCACTATGGCAATCACCTTAACAGTATCTGTCTAAACTACTCATGCTGTTAATCAATTTATGACCAATGTTACCAACAAACTTATGATTCAAACTCATTTATAATAATATTCTTACCAAACCTGATGCTTTAGAAGAATCCAGTCTCTGGATAGGTGAAAAACAACAAGCTCTGCCTACTAAACAAAATTTGCAGCACATCTGGGAACATGTTAATTCTCCTTCCCATTTACAGGGAGAAGTACTGGCTCTCCAGCAATGCCTGGAACACCAACTATCTCAAATACAACTTCTTGCTTGGGTAAAAAGTGTTTCAAACACCTAATGATAATTTGCAGTGGTTAAATCCCTCCAATTGTTTTCATGGCCTAAAATATGAATTTGGATAATATTTCTCATTTGAGTAATCATGCTTCTTGTTTTATTATCATTTCTAAGGCTAATCTGCCTGGCCCTTTCTCAAGCTCATCATGCTGAAGAGTAAATCACTGACCTGGCTGCTGCTTCATCTCCCTTACCTCCCACACCTGGAAATCAAGAACAAAGAAATGAAAAGGGGGGACAATTGGGGGCCCTTTGGTTAAGACACTTTTGAATTAATTTTTCACCCCAAGGTCTCCTGCCACCCTGGGTATTTTGTTTCCTACACACAGCTCAGTTCAGAACCCAGATAGCAGACAGCAACCTGGCCTTGCTGTTACTATCAAAATTGGTTTACCTTGAACTATCAGGAAGGTGACAGTTTTTATAAAAGATTTTGTCAGGATACTTTTCCCTCTTCTTTTTCTTCTTATTAAAAAGAAAAGGGGAAGAGGTGGGGAAGAATCCTTGAGACTTGGAATTCTGGCTTGAAAACAAAGACAGAGTGTCCAGAATGCCAGACACTAGCTCAAATGGAAAACCTTGAGAGCACCGTTTGAACTCTTGCTGGCACCAAGATTCAAGGATGAGATAAGGGTAGACAAAAGGTGTAAACCTTACCTGCAATGTTTTTTTCATGCAAATTCTGAGAGTAATAAATCTCTAGTCATGCCCCTTTGCGGGCAACAGGAAACTTGCCCTGCTAATAAAAGTGCTGGGCTGTCTGTGCTTCAGGGCTAACATTATAGATATGTTCTTCTAGGACCCTGACCCCAGCTTTTCTCTTAAAATCTTTGTTTTGTCTTTCTTATACCAGAGTACCCTTCACCAAGTCACCCACACTTATAGCTACAGGTAGAGTGACCTTGGATGGGCAGGAGCCAGTGCCCACCAGCTCGCTGATGCTCAGCAATGATGTGGAAGTTGTGGGCAATTCAGCAGGGTCTTGGGGGGATGGAAACTTGGGGCACATGCCCTCAGGCCCCTCCCTAACCTTGACATGGTGTGGGTCTGGGAGTTTCTTCTGCCTCTGGTGGTCTCTGCATGCACTCACTGGAACCAGCAGGAATGGGGGCTGAAGTAGGGGGAGCTCAAGGTGGGCCTAGGGGGCATGGAATTGGTTGCTCAGGGTGCTGCCTGGATGTTTTCTCTGGAGGCTGACAGAGACAGGTTAGCATCTGGTCTCCTTTAATGGGCACCTTGCAACAAACCAGTTCTGAGGTTGAGCCAGGGAAGAGGCAGCACAAGTATGAGGTGTGGGGGTGAGAGTAGGTTGCTTAGTTCAGGGGCTGCACTGACAGATACACTAAATATTTGTGAATAATGCCCAAAGTTCCAAATCCAATAGCCTGACCAAGGAGGGGCACTGGCACGCATTGACCCTTGCTAATCAATGTTAGTTTCTTCTTTTAGGTAAAAAAGGTTTTACTATCCTTGCCTAAGCATCAAGTCAGGTTAAACACAGGTTTTGCACCGAAGGGCATTAACTAGGGACCAATTCGCAATTCAAGTGTGAAGGCTAATTTTAAGCTAAATAAATCACTGGCTTTCTAAGAATCTTTGCTTTGATGTTGAGCCCTTACACACTTCAAAGACAAAAGTTTCCCAAGCTTTAGACACTGAGCAAGGCACTTGAAGAAGGCATTATTATTTTTCCATTTTACAGGAGAGGGGATGAAGGCTCCAGAGCAGAAGTGGCTTATCCAAGGTTACACAAATTGGTGGTTCCTAGTACATAGGTTCCAACATTTTTCAGTATACAATGTTGCCTAATATATAATTCAGATGGGCTTGTGAGCTGCAAGCTGAAATGTGGTAAATATCATAATAAAGGAGATTTCAAGTTAAAGGGATTCTCACCATTTCCTTACCAAAGATGGGATAGATAACGATGCTAATTAAGCTATTAAGCAAATGGCTGATCTCTCCCATGGCCCTCAGCTGTTTGAGATTTCTCCTTTCTGTCACATGGCAGGATCAAAAATGACAGTTCCCTCTTCTTGTGGCTGCCTGAGTAACTGTTTATATGAGATCCAGCAAGGGGATGGGGACTCAATCCAAGTCCCATCTCATTGACATAGTACAATAAAAAGCCCTAGAGCTCTATAGCTATCATAGATAATCTAATCAATGTCCACTCAACAGAATATAATGCAATCAAAGTTTATGCCTGGAAAAATAGATTCATTTACAAACATATTTCTCTTTTGGGGATTCTTAAAACAATCTCAAACTGCCACACCATATAACACCTATTAAATATATTTTCATGTGAATAGACATCTGGAAAGAGTGTGGCAGCTTGATATTATTTATGAATTCCAAAATGAGATACTGATTATGTTTGTAAACTGGTCTGTTCCTCTGGGTGTGATACCATTACATTGTATTAAATTGAAAGGTTTGCATTTACTTGATTAAATCAAGATTAAGGCTTTGATTCAACCATGTCATTAGGATGACTCAGGGTTGAATTCTTGCCCCCTTTGTGGTTTATATAAGTGGGTACTCAATCAAGGAGAACACAGGAGAAGATACATGGTAATAGAGAGAGCTCCATAGACATAGCAGAGGAGAGAACTTTGAACCTGGGGCACTGGAGAAAGCTGAGCAATTCACCTGATAGATGGCAGCTAAAGAGACCAGAGCCTTGCAGAGCTGAGAGGGCCCAGAAAGAAACAAGTCCTCTAGCTTACAGCTGAGATTGGAAGAGGCTGGGCCCATGGAGCCTTAAGAGGTAGAATGAAGGAGAGACCAGGCAGAGGTCACCCACCATTTTGCTCCAACACATGGTAACAGATTTTGGTGAGGAATTACCTCTTATGATACCTTGAGTTGGACTCTTTAGGGCTTTGTAATTATAAGCTTTTACCAAAATGAATACCCTTTATAAAAGCCAATAGACTTCTGGTACTTTGCATCAGCGCCCTTTTAGTTGATTAATACAGAGAGCATGTTACAATGACTATGTATCAAGAACTTTGTTGCAAGGAATATTGATGTTGATGGTCTAGATCTTTCTCATCAATATAGTAACATGCTCAAATATAATGCATCTTAAAAATAAGAGATGTCCTCACTTAACTGTAGGTTCCTCTACTGCTAGTAACCAAATTTTCCCTGTTCCCCTAAATGGCAAAGGTCCTGGGGCAAATGTTTACCTTTTCTGGAACTAATTCATCCCTCCCATTCCTCCTTCTAATTGGGTTTTCAATCCCATCACTAATTGTCAAAAATAACTTCCATCTTTTTCAGTCCAATCAACACATATTTTTTAACATAATAAATAAATGCATTAGTTAATTAGTCAAGCAAGCAAACACTGATCTCTCCACTCTGGGAAAAGCTGGATTAGCTCTCAGATGACCTCAGATAAAGTTCTAGACTTCAGTTCTTTCTAAGCCAGAGGTTCTTGATATTTTTTGTTCCATGGACCACTTTGCCAGTCAGGTGAAAACTATGGACCCTTTACTAGGTCCACACTATATTGTGTATTATTTAATAAATATATTACACCCACACAAGCATGTCTCTACAAGAATAATTTTTTTCAATTTCAACACAAGCTCACAGACCCCTTGTTAAGAACCCATGATCCAAGCTTTTCCTGCACTAACTACAAGGTTCTCTTAATATGTTCTGAAAAGCCTTTACTTCTTCCCTCATCTCACTGAATTAATTTAGAAGATTTGTTTGGACCCCTTTGATTAGTTGTTCCACTTTCTGCATTTCCTCCTGCTTTTCATTTTCTTCATTTGGCTGAGCCATGTCTGACTGTTTCTTAGTATGGCTTTTAAGTTTTTGCTGAAGTCTAGGCATCTGTTTATATTGATGCATTTATTCTATTGGACAATTTCTCTCTCTTGATAAGAGTTTTATTTTTGTTTGACTTTGTGTTGAGGGTCTTTTGGACACTTGGTTCCACTTCTTGTAAATCTTTAGAATTGCCTGTATTTAACAGAAGAAAAAGAAAAAGGGAGGGGAGAGAAAAGAAAGAAAAAATAAATAATAAAATATTAAAAATAAAAGATAAAAAGGAAGAGAAAACAGAAATGAAAAATAGGAAAAGGAAGAAAGAAATTAGGAAGAAGAGAAGAGAATGAAAAAAGAAAAAAGAAAAGTAATAAAGAAGAAAAATATAAAAGGGAAACAAGGGCCTCTGTCTCAAGCCACAAGCTTTTGGCGAGACTCCTCATCAACCAGCCATGCCCATGAATCATTCAACCATGGCCCACCTCTACATAGATGGAGAAAGGAAAAAAACCAGGCCTCCCTCTCAAGCCCCTGACCACTGGCTAGTTCCCCCTTTCTGATCAGATTGTCCCATTGCTACTCACACCTCCAGTGCCCATCTGGGTACCCCCTCTTTGCCCCAATTGTCCCTTGCCCTGCTACTCTCCCAGTTCATGTTTGGGCACACTTACCCTGGACCAACTGCACCACAGCCCGCCACTTGCCTGGGGTCTACCTGGACATTGCATCACTGGCCAAATTGTCCCCTGGTCTGCCATTTCCTGGGTGCCCAGCTTTACACCCCTTCACTGGATTGATCATTCAGCTTCCCCATCACTCCCCTGGTGCCTGGCTGGGCACCCCTCTCCACCTGCCCTCTTTGATCATCACCCTATCCCTGCAGCTTCCCCTAGGTCCAGCAAGGGTACCTGCCTTCCTGCAACTTCTAGAGGAGACATGCAGCCTGCCATTCCCTATTGTGCAATGTTGGATGTCTACTTTAGGTATTTTGAAGCTCAGGTGTTAGGTGGGCATATAATTACAATTGTTATATTTTCCTAATGTATTGATATTTTATTATTATTAAATGTTCCTCTTTGTCTGTAATAACATTTATTTTCCTTTCTGCTGGACTTTTACAGCTCACCTATGTGCATGTACTCAGCCACAGGGTAAGCTAGGTGCTTATGGGTGACTGAGGCAACTCTGTTTGATAAAGAAGGAAATTGAGATTCTCCATTCTGCCAACCTGGAGAAAATAATTTCTGTTTGGCCATAGTCATCTATTCCTTATTCCACATTCATGTGTTGAGCAGTCATGCTGAGAATCCACATAGTCTGCCATGCATCTGTCCTTGCCCTTGCTCACCACTGCTGCATCATTCTTTACAACTCTCCCCTCTCACATTTTCCTCTAGTGGCACAGTGAACTTCACTCTTTCCCTAAGATGTTATGCTTATTCTTGCATCTGGGCCTTTTCACATCCCACAAGTATCTGGCAGACAACTTCTTGATATCAAGGTCTCCACATGGAATCTCCCTGCCCCCAAGGCCAGGGATTTCCCCTCCTCTGGACCTGCCCTATCCTGGCACACCTCCATTTGCTTTATTAATTGTCTTCTTCATTCATTAAACTGCAAAAAACTTACTGCAGAGAATGGATGTGTTTTGATTGTGGGTTTACTCTCTATAAGTAGCACAGAGCTGAATACTGAGGAAACTTACATTAAGTGTTAAAAGACTTAACGAACAATATATTGTAAGTAAATGAATACACAACATTCTGGGCTCTGGGAACCTGGAGGTTAATTAGAGATCTTCTGCAGTCTGCCATGTAGCAAATCACAGTCTTCTGAGACTAGGTCACAATGCATCATCTCTCTGAGTTAACATTGTCCAGTCACACTGTCATGCTCAACATGATAAAAGGAATATATGAAAAGCCCACAACTAGCATTCTACCTAATGGTGAGAGACTGGAAGCTTTGTCTCTAACATCAGGAGCAAGACAAGGATGCCCAGTGTCACCACTCCTATTTAAAGCTGTACTAGAAATCCTTGTTAGAGTAATTAGGCAAGAAAAAGAAATAAATAATATTCAGATTGGAAAATGAGTCAAATTTTCCCTATTTGCAGATGTTGTGATCCAGGTACAAAATCAAAACCCATAAATCAGTAATGTTTCTGAACAAATAAATTAAGAAAATATCTAGGAATAAATCTAACCAAAGATTAAAGGACTTGCACACAGAAAAGTACAAAAATTGCTAAAAGAAATCAAAGAAGACATAACTAAATGGAAAGACATTCTTTGTTCATGCATCAGAAGACTAAATATTGTTAAGTTATCAATCCTACCCAAAGCAATTTATAGATTCAACACAACCACAATCACAACCAACAACTGTTGATGTTTAGGAACTAGGTCCATGAAAATGGTGCTATGGATGAGAAAGAAACAAGAAATAGCTGTGTACAGGGGACTTTCCATCCAAGGGGAGGAGAGTGGCACTGCATAAAACATTATGGCTTTTATTTAGCTTTAGAACAAAGAAAATATGTGTGTGCATGTGCAAATGTAATAGATACATTATGGGTTACACATTACTAAAGTCAGTAAGTCTTTAGGGTTAATTGTTCAGTTCTCCTTACATTCCTGCACATAGCAGACCTTGTTAATCATTACCTGACATATACTAGATACATTCCTTGAAGCACAGAATGCTTCTCCACCAGGCTCGTATCAGCTCTTATCTTAATGTCTTGAGACTAGAGATGCCTGTCCTAAACATACCAAGGCAGTCTGCTTTCTGTCATGCATCATGGCCTTTAATTGAACTCCTTAATTTCCTCCTTTTTTACTAATTAATAGGTGACTTCTTGTCACACTTTTCTTCTTCCATAGGCTCTTGTGACTGTGCC
>JAQZBX010031671.1:0-20920 GCA_029593785.1 Cabassous unicinctus
TCATATATCATTCTAAGTTTAAGCTTTTGAATTTGAATTACATTAGAAATTCAAGAACTCATTTAGTGCATTGAGGATCATTTAATGCATTTTAATCACCACAGGATTAATCAGAATCAATAGGTTAGCAGTGATTGAGGCTGACTACTTATTGCAACAATCAGGTAGCAACAGATCTTTCCCTAAAATTTTAGAGATAATTAATCAGATTAATCAGATGAATCATACTACCAACTACAGAAAATTCTATGTTCTATCATTTTCTTTAGTAAAATAATGTTCCAAATTTCATTTTAAATATAATATTCCACAGAAAATGTTCTATGGGGGGTTTTAATATCTCAATTTTGATTCTTATTTTAAACTTGATATCTAATAACAAGAATTTCCACTGAAATTTGATATTCTCCAATATTGTCTAAAACACCTGTATTTAATAATTTACGTTGTGGCTATTTCCATATTCTGCTGTATTGTGATCTCTGCTTCATTTCCTTTTCCTGCTTATATGAAACTCAGAATTAAACAACATAATCTCACTTTTTGCTTGTTTAGGATGATAGTGCTGTCTAACATTCATTGATTATCTGCAATTTGTCACATGTTTTATGTTCATTAAGTCATTTAATGACCTCGATGCCTGTCAGGATTATTTAGATAACGGTTTTCTCTCTCACAAATAAGCAAAACAAAGCTCAGAAACAGTGAACAATTTGGTCACGTTTACTTAGCTAATAGGCACAGGAACTAAAAATTGGTTCTGATAAGGCTTTTTTTTTTGGTTTTCTTGATATTTACAGTGACTTACTATGTCTAATTTCAAATACGACTATAATTTTCATAATTGAAAGCACTATTTCTGTCTTCCTCATGCTGTATCTACAGCATGCATTTCAGGTCACCAATTTTCACTTGCATTTAGGCAGGGGAGACAGCCTTGCTGTTTATGTGGCCCTTACCGCAGGCTTTGCACTCAGTATTGCACAGGGTCCTGACTTCTGAATTAGGAATACCAGGACCCATTCACGGGCATTGCCCTCAAGCTGCAGGTCCGAGTGGACACTAACTCCCCTTTTGGACGTCTGGAGTTTAGGTCTTTTATTATTATAGTTATTATTTTATGTTTTATAGTTCTTTACCTTGTGATTGTATTTTCTCCTCTCATTTATTTTGACAGGATCTGAGAATGCAGGTTTTTGCCTGCTTCTGTCAAATTGCTTTTGATATATTGAATTTTAGGACACTTCCCCCAAATTGAATCACATATTATAGAAGGAAAGTGGGCAACTCCCCCTATGGGTTTAGAAAGTACCACTTAAGAAGATTAAAATAAAAAAAAAAAAATTGTTGTTTGACCCAAAATGCCTATCCTTAGCAAGGATTCAGTATGCTGTTGGCTTCCTCCCCATACCCAAGTTGGCTTTGGTCCAGAAAAGTCGTCTCACTGCATACAAAGAGAAATCAGAGACAAAGAATGTTGTTACATGTACAATTCCCTCACTTCCTAATTTTTGCTCAAATGTTACCAGCTGAAAGACATCTACAATAACCACCTTATTTAAAATGAGGAATCTTTCACACTGCCAGCACTGCTGGTCCTCACACTCTTTAACCATTTTTATTTTTTTTATTTCCTAGCATCCATAATGTTCCGTATTGTATAATTTACTCAGGTATCATATTTGTTGTTAATTATCTGCCTTCCCCCACTAAAATGTAAGTTCCCTTAGTGCACAGATCTTTGCCTATTTTATCCCCAGTGTTTAGACTGGTGCCTGACACTCAGTAAGAACTCAATATATATTTGTTAAATAAATTAAAGAATTAATTAAACTTACAACTGTAATGAGACCATTTGTATTCTGTATACTTGAACCATATTTTACATGTTTTTTTTTTTATTTAATTCTTAGAATATTTGATCTAGAAGTTTTATATATGTAATGTGTGTCTGTGCTTAGAGAGAAGACTACATAACCACACCTGTGTTTATTTCCTGATATACTTAGTCAAAAATCACAGTTTTTAATGGAACTGCCACTACTAGAGCTACCATGGCTAGTGTGCATGCAGAATGTCTTGCTAATTATTTCTCTTCTAGCGCATCTCTAAAGGAATGCGCATCAACTGGGGACACTTTTTGAACAAATAAAGTCTTGTCAAAATTCTAAAATACATCTGTTTTGGCTATGTCATTGCCCTTTTATTTTGGGGGTTCAGATCACAAGTCCATAAGAATTTACCTTTCAAGCTACACTATTTGAGTGTATGTGTTCTTTTTGAAAGGAATATTTTTTACTATCTGGCCCTCATTGGTTAGGTCAAATTCAGCACCTAAAAGATTGCATTCTCACCTGATGATAGAAAGCAGAGTGAGAATGCCTTTGTCCCTAGGTAAAAGTGAAATCTAGGTGTCTCTGAATTTGATTTTTTTGACTTTTTTTCTGGATTTGAAAAACAATTTGTGATAAATATTCCTGTAAAGGGAAACAGATGTTTTGCATGACATTGTGAATGTAATGAACAGCACTGAAATATATATCTGAATGTGATTAAAAGGGGAAAATGTTAGATTGTATATATGGTGATAATGAAATTTTTTTTTACACTGCATGGAAGTACACTACACAAACAATGACTCCTAAGTTAAGCTGTGGGCTATAGTTAATAGAAAAATTATAAAAATGTGCTAACATCAATTGCCACAAATATTCCACACCAATGCAAGGTATTAATAATAGGGTGATATATGAGAATCCTGTATTTTATGCACAATTGTTCTGTAAACCCACAACTCCTCTAATAAACAAACAAACAAAAAGAAGCAGATGGTTATAATAATGTTTATTTTTGGAATACTAATATAAAATATTAGGCCATAGTATAATTCATCTTTGCTTTCAGATTTCACTGTCCTTCAAACAAATTTCCAAATAGGTCTAAGACTCAAAATAAATTTACCTCAGGTTTTCTGATTCTCAGTTAGTATCAAGATCACTATCAGAAATTCATTTCTCTGTATAATAGCACACTAAGATGAGCCAAGAAAAAATGAAGATTTGAGAGAAAAATACAGATGGGTAATATAAGAGAAGCAAAGATGTTAAACGTAATCCTTAAGCAAGTATGTGCAATTTAAAGAGTAGGATACTTGCCTTGACTATCATTCCAGTAAAGATGAGAAGGAACAATGATTCCCTCGTGGAGAGTGTGGGAAAAATATCTTTGCTGAAAGTAACAGCTGGTGACAAAACAAAACAAAACCCTAAGATCAATTTGGAGTGGTTAAGAGAGAAGAGTCCTAATTTATTTCCTGAAAACAGACTTAAAGGGAAAGTAGTGAGATTAGGGACTTTAGTCAATGCATTGTAGCTGGCACTCAACCCTGTGCAATAGCAACATAAATATGATTATGCCTTACACAGTTAGAAAAATTATAGGATGTGGGAATCTTCTTTCATCATCATGTGCACCAGAGAATGAAAGAATGAGAATGAGTAATGGCAATAGAGAAGAGTCATGCAAATTCAAAAGATAACCACGTCACTATTTCTCTTTACTAATAGACTTCCTTTTTGGTGTACAGCTCTATGAATCCCTCCCCACCCCCCACTTGCTGTCTGTGTCCATTCGCTGGATGATCTTCTGTGTCTGTTTCCTGCCTTCTCTTCTCATTTTCCTCCTCCAGGCTTCACCGGGATTCAATCCTAGGGACCTCCGATGTGGGAGAGACACACCCTGTCACTTGCACCACCTCAGTTCCTGGTTTCTGGTGTTTCTCACCTTAACTCTCCCTTGTGTCTCTCTTTTGTTGCATCATCATTTGCTGCGTGGCTCTCTGTGTGTCCGCACGGGCCTGGCTCGCTTCTTGGTCCCGGCTCGCCAGCTGGCCATTTTTTTTTTTTTTTTTTACCAGGACATCCGGGGATCTAACCCGGGTCCCCTCTTATGGTAGACAGATGCCCAACCACTTGAGCCACATCTGCTTCCCAATAGGCTCTTAAAAAAAATAAAATGAATATGTATTTGTGAGGATCCAATCAAGTAAACCACACATTTATGTAACAGGGGGAAATTAACATAAAGAATTATTAAGCAATGATAGGAAAGTTATCTGTAAAGATGTAACGAGAACTCTAAAAGATATGCTAGGACTGAAGTAAACTAACCAAGGAAGGACAAATTTAGAAGGGAGGGCTCCTCCCTTATGCAGGCCTCATTGGAGATGGTGTGGTTGAATCTCATGAGAAGGTGGAGAAGTTTACTGAGTTTCCTGGGAAATAGTTGATTCATAGTCCCTGGGCAAAAGATGACTCATGGCAGGTAAGTGGGCACAGAGAGGTTGTCAGGGCACTTTGGTAAGCACAAGGCCTGGAGCATGTGGTGTCCACATTGGGAAGAACACAGGAAACAATCGCTGGGGTGCAATACTAGAATAGCTGGTGGAAAGGCTTACAGAGGAAGTGAGGGCATAATTTTGCAGGCACAAGCCTGGTAACACATGGTTTCCATGAAAAGCAGGCCATGGCAAGTTGGTCACCATGCCCAGGTTGGGGCTGTGACTGCACCAAGGAACCTAATGCTATCAGTGCATAGTTGAGGAAGAGCACCATCAGATGTCCTCACATGATCATGAGGTTACTCGACCACGAAATAGGAGCCAGAAAAGAGCAAAAACACAGTAGCCATAATCAGGAAAAGAAGATCCCTACTCCTGCAATTTCCCTCCAAAGCCATTTATTGGCAAAGCTTGACGTCATGCTCAACAAAGTAGTGAAAGATTCCAGTTCATTATTGCAGAGAAGTTTCTGAAACTTAAATTTGGAGCTGAGGGGCAATACAATGATGACTGGAATAGTCTCCTTTCTTGGATATGTAGCTGTTATATGCACCCTAAACATTTAAACTCTTATCTGTAAACTAGGTTTAAGTTTTTTCTTCTTCAGACAAGTGATTGTAAAGAGTCAACAGGCATGGATTGAGGAAGAGAAGGTGATACAACAAGAGTTGGTGTTAAAGGAGTCCCAGCTAACTGCTTATACAATTTGCTTCTACCTTCTGGACCTTCCCAAGCTCAGACTCTTAAATGCCATTTTCATTTGATGATAGATTGCTATTATGCATACTCACATTGTGCCTAGGGGAGTCAGACAATACCAATTTCATGATGGGGAACTCAGGATGCATGGTCTTCAGTGTTTAACAAGGCCAAATAGTAAACTAGTAGCTATTTTTTCAACAGAACAGTTCTCTGAAAAAGAGGGTATAAGTACACTCCATAATCCTAGAACTCCCTATTGGTTCTTGCTAGAGTCTCCATAGAGCACCCCTATTTATGACAATCTTTGAGGCAAAATTGGATCTGCTGAATCATAAGTCCAAGTGGCCATGCAGCTTGTACTACAGCCTAAAATGACTCCAAAAACTTCTATTTTTCTGATTTATTTGTGTCAAAGTAGTATACTCAAATGTAGCATATATTGCCTCTAAAATCATAAAAGATCTACTGAATGTTGTACCTGTCTTATCATGATAGATGGTGCAACCTGCAGAAACTTGTCTTTCACATTGGAAGGATATCACAACATGTTACAGATCATTAATCCCCCAGAAACTTCATTGAGGTGGCAGCCTCTGAAATTTTCTGGAGTTTATCTTCCACCCTTTGGTTTTCATATGTCTTACCAAGGCACTAAACATACCTGCATTTCATGCTCATCACAACTAATAAGCAGAATGTCATCAATATAGTGGACCAGTCTGATGTTTTGTGGAGTGTGAAGATGATTAAGATCTCTGGGCACAATATCATGGCAGAGAGCAGGAGAATTTATATAATCTTGAGCAACAATGTGAAAATTTATTGTGCCCTCCTAAGTAAAAGGAAACTGCTTCAGGTTATTCTTACAAAAGGTATGGAGAAAGAGGCAGTGACCAGGTAAATAGCAGGATATCAAGTACCAGAGGATTTGTAGATTTGATCCAGTAAAGAGACTACATCTGGGACAGCAGCTGCAATTGAAGTCACCAACTGATACTGCTTTCAATAACCCACAGTCATTTTCCCAAGATCCATATGACTTCAGCAAAAACTAAACAGATAGGTTAAATGGAGATATGATAGGTGTTACAATCATTCTTCTCTTAATTATTTGATATAGGATTAATGTCTGTGATATTCCTTCTGATTTGCAATCTTGTTAGAGAGAAAATGTTCCAGGGCCTCTTATTTATCCTGTATATCTAGAATGGCCTTCACCCCATAGGTAAGAAACTCAATATGGGGATTCTTCCAGTTACTATGTGGTTTAATTTCCTAGTTTGCTGAAGCAGATACCATGAGATGGGTTATCTTAATGATGGGAATTTATTAGTTTACCGTTCAGACACTGAAAAAAATGTCCAAGTCAAGGAATTATAAAGACGATGCTGTCTTCTCAAAGACTGCCTGCTAGCCATCTTAGATTCCTCTGCCGCATGGCAAGGCACATAGTGACACCTGCTGGTCTTTTTTTTCTCTTCTAGGTTTTGTTGCTTTCAGCTTCTTGCTTCCGTGACTTTCTCTTCTTTGATCTGAATTTCATTCTTTTATAAAGGACACCAATATGAGATTAAGATCCATCCTGAGATGGGGTGGATCACACCTCATCTGAAATAGCCTCTTCACAAGGTCCTACTTACAATGGGTCCACACTTACAGGAATGGATTAAATTTAAGAGCTTGCTTTTCTAGGGTACATACAGCTTCAAACCCCCACACTATGTATGCCTATTCCAATTATACATTCAAGAACTGAGGGAGTGAGAGGAAATAACACAGTATAGGCCTATGGATCCACTGGACTTGGTGTAAGTCTGACTTAAGTCTCCATCTATCATCTGACTGCTGTTAAATCCCCACTTGGGTGGACATAGTGACACTTTGCATCCCCAGGAATTAGAATCAATTAAGAGTCTATGTTGAGGAATATCTAAAAAGTCTGGGCATTTCATTTACCCTATTCACTCTAGTAGATGACCACTGCCTTTGGGAAAGGCTTAGTTGAAGATTTAATGTGTGTACATGTGGCAGCTCGCCATTATTGCAAAGAAGGTAGGAAAGTGTGCATTTTTAGCAGAAAGGCAATAAATTGATAACTGACACAGAGTGGGAAGAGAATATAAAACACTTCTAAATGAAAGACAGACAATTATAATGATAAAATTTGACAAAACTTATATCAAAAACAATTTTGTCTCTAAGGAGAATAAATGTCAAATAAGAATGTTCTTTAGAAGAACAGATATTTGATATGCATATTGTAAAACATAGGAAGAAGGTATTTACTCCTACTTGATTGTAGTATAAGGTTAATAATGTCAAGGAATGTGCTCTGGGAATATTATCCATCTCCTAAACTGTCTGATAGTATATTTGGTACATAAAATTTTACTGAATGTATTTCTCTTCCCAATGAGTTTAGACTATATAAATATTTCTAATGATGAAACTATTTAAAAGCACCAATTCTGTGGGGGAAAATTAGTTTCAGACTTGGCTATATCTTATTAAAAATACTAATACTGTCCTATAAGCATCATAATCCTATCTGCTTCTAACCTTTCATTTTATCATGCCTGTTAATTACTCTCTTTTAACCCCTGATATCAAGCATCTATCAGTGATCCCCAAAACAGCTAGAGCTGAATAAACGTATTGTTATGGATGACATTGTTGCCTTGTTAATCACATTATAAATATTGGTGAATCTAGAATAAGTTGAAGCTTACCATATTGATTAATCTACTTGAGAATGGAGCAAAGAGAGAGCAAAAAAAAATAGTAATTCTCACATTTTTATTTAACAATGTTCTGTAAATTATAAAAGGAATATCTATGAAATGAGTGATAAAATGAGTGATCTTCTATCACTAGGAAGGTAAACCTGTCATGATATGTTTCCTTTCCTGACTGCAATTAATCTATTAGATATTATCAGAAAGATATGGGAATATCTATATTAATTGATTTAATTTGTCTTTTAATTAGAAAAATGATTGAACATTTTTAATCTACATGACATAATACTTAATTAAATTACATCAAATCTATTTAATTTAATAAGCAGAGATAACAAGAGTGGAAGGCTTTGTATTTCATCAGTTTGTTGATGAATTCAGAATTTATTAAAAGGACATTTTTAGAACTACTCTAGGATATCTTGTAGGCATTTTTCCGCAATAAAATAAAGCATTTCAGAGGATATTTATTTCTAACACAAAGAAAACACGAATTAATAACATGTACCAGATGTGTGCGTCCTACTTGCCTGAAATTGTGAAAAAACACAAATGGCGAATTTTCTCTATGCCAACCAATAAGTATTCAAGAATTCTTAATTTATTTGATTTTAAACTCTTGATATCACAAAAAGTACTGGCAGAATTTAGGTATCTATGTATCTGTAGTCAGAACGAATATAACTTAAAAAGTAGAAGATTCGGATTTCCAAAGAGATTCTCAGAAGAAATAGTATTTTATGGCGATGCTACATGGCATGACTTCATGGATATATAACTGCAAACTGAATATGACTGGATATTTTAGTTCTTTTCAAATAGATAACCTTTGTCATATAGATAAAATAGCCCTGAAACCATGGTATAGAAAATGAACCTTCTCCAGAGAAGACATATAGCCAGAGATTAACATGTAATTATAAAAGAATTGTGGTATTTCCTCCATGTCTGGCAAACTTATTTGTTGATTACAAAATTCAAATAAAATAGATTTGGAAAGTAAGTCCTCAGGGAATAAATGTTTTCATATCTAATCTTGTTTAGAATAGTCTACTGGAATTCCTAGAGATTTGGAATATTCTCTCCCAAAATGTCTTGCCATTTTGCATGTAAGTTCTCTAATGTTGACGTTATCTATTTTCCCAGGTTTCCTCCTTTATATCAACTACTAAATAGAAAGGAGACCATTCTCAGCTAACACATTAATTAACCAGATTATCTTTGAGTTAAAATAAGAATTATGGATTCACATGGATCTTGCATCTCGCTGCACACACAATTCTTTTTCATTTTTGACAACAAATGTTCCATTTTCCTGCACAGCTTCCTCTAGCAAAATATTTTGCTGGCTAAAATTAGTTTTGATGTTTAAATGGTATTACTATAAAATATGTTTAGGAATGCATTGTTGAAGAAAAATGAGGTTTTTATTGGCAATATGTGGGGACTCTAATGATGTTAGGTTGCAAATCAATCTTCTTAGAAATAGTAAAGGTTTCATACTTTTTTAAACTAAAAATTATTTTAAAATTTTCCTAATCATAATTGTACTACCAAAGTTGTAAAATAAAATCAAGATTGGGAAAGAGAGTCTATAACATGTCTAGGATGCAATAAAATATTGTGAAAACACATTTTGAAAGTCTATTGAACCATTGTGTTTTTATACTAGATTTTTCGTACTTGGAAAACATGATTTTGGAGTTAAAGTAATATAGTTTTCTTACTTCCTCTACAATATTTTCACTATTTTATTTTTTATTAGAGGGTAACTAAAGGCCAATTAGTATGGTGTAATAGAATAAAATGTGAGTTTTGCAGAAAAAGATATGCTAAATCTGAAAAGAACATTTTGAAATTTGAAATTTTAATTGATGTTTCTTATTATTCTATTTCACAAGTTGATGAAAAAGATGTTTAATAAAAGGTATTTCTGATATAGAAAACATTCTAGAAGTATTAGTCCATAAAATAGACAACAAGATAAGTAAAGGAACTGGTCATCAGAAATAATTCTTCCAACGTCTTCCTACCAATGACCTCTTCAAATCTCAATTTCCTCACTTACAAAATGCTACCTCAGCTACTGCTGAATTAAGGGTAGCAAGAAGTGGTTGTGTGTTTGTGTGTGCATGAGTGAATGTGTATTGCACCAAAACTGCACAACAAAAAGGATTTCTAACAAAGTTTAAAAGAGAAACAGGGGAATTTTCCAGATATATAAAGTAAATTTTAAAAAAAATGCTTGTCTTCATTAACCTTTTCAGTGTTCATGTTAAATCAAACTATTTAATCCTTCTAAATAATTTTTTGAGAAGTTGTGAGTCAACAAAACAATCACACATGCCATACAGGATTCCCATACATTGCCCCACCAACAACTTACATTATTGTTTAACATTTATTACAAATGATGATAGAATATCAGCATAATATTACTGCTATCTATAAACCATAGCTTATATTTGGTGTATTTTTCCCACAAACCCTCCTATTATTAATTCCATGTATTAGTATTACATATTTATTATAGTTCATGAGAGAACCTTCTCATATTTGCACTGTTAATCACAGCCCATCATTCACTATGGGGTTCACTGTGTTATACAGCCCCCTGCATTGTACAATGCATCTAAAGTGGACATTCAGTGGCTCTCAATTGTATCACATAGTTGAGCTGTCATCAGCTCAGTCCATTTCAGAATGTTTCATTACTCCAAAAGGAAAAATCCGATACTCCTTTACACCTCCCATTATTGACAATTAGCAATGATATAGCACCTTCTTTGCCAATGCTGTAAAAATATTACATTATTTCTGTTAACTATAGTCTATAAGTTACATTAATTGAATTTTTCCCATGTATCTCCATATTTCTAACACCTTGTAAAAGAGGAACATTCTTGCATTTGTACTATTAACCACAATCATCATCCACTACTGAAATCACTGTTATACAGTCTCTAGATTATCCTCTAGCTTTCTTTCAATTGACATTAATCTCCCTAGTAATGATTATCCCTTTCAGCCACAATCGCATCTATAAATCAACAGTGTTGAATATACTCAATATAGTGTGTCACCATCGACTCTAACCACTTCCCCACATTTACAATCCCCCTTATTAAATATTCTACATACTTTCAACATCCTCTCCCCCTTCTCAACCCACTTTCTATATCCTAGTAACCTAAACTCCGTGAGTTTACTCATCGTGTTAAGTACATATTAGTGAGACCATACAATATTTACCCTTCTGTGTCTGACTTATTTCACTCAACATAATTTCCTCAAGGTTCATCCATGTTGTCATATGCATTTCAAGTTCAATTCTTACAGCTGAGTAGTATTCCATTGTACATGTATATACCACATTTTGTTTTTCCATGAGCACTTGAGTTGTTTCCATCTTTTAGCAATTGTAAATAATTCTACTATGAACATTGGTGTGCAAATGGCTGTTTGTGTCCTTACTTTCAGTTCTTCTGAATATATTTCTAGTAGCTGGATTACCAGATCAAATGGCAGTTCTATATTTAGCTTCCTGAGGAACCGTCAAACTGTCCTCTACAGAGGTTGCCCCAGTTTACATTCCCACCAACAGTGAAGGAGTATTCCCGTTTCTCCACATGCTCTCTAGGAATTGTAGTTTTCTGCCTTTTTAATAATGGCCATTCTGTAAGGTGTGCAATGATATCTCATTGCATTGGAGGTATAGGGGCTGGGGGTTTAAACCCAGGACCTCATATTTGGGAAGCCAGAGCTCAACCACTGAGCTACACCAGCTCCCCTCTCATTGCAGTTTTGATCTGGCATTTCCCTAATAGCTAGTGATGTTTAGCATCTTTTCGTGTGCTTTTTGGCCATTTGTATTTCTTCTTTGGAGAAATTTCCATTCAAATATTTTCCCCATTTTTAATTGTGTTGCTTGTCTTTTTATTGTTGAATTGTATGATTTCTTTATATAACATGGAGTTCAAACCCTTATCTAATATGTGATTTCTGAAAATTTTCTCCCAATGATTATGCTGTCCTTCCACCTTTCTAAAGGATATTTTAAATGCCAATGATAACTTAATGAAGGATGTCTATCTACATAGCATCAGCAACATTCTAAGGCCAAGTTACTCCAAGAAGTCATGAGCTTACTATTCCCATCCCTTACTTAGCTAAACAAATCCAGAAAAATATCCAAAATTGAAGATTCCAGGCACAAAGAGTGTGAGAGTTATCATTATCATTATTAATGAAATAATTTTGATTATTAATCAAATTAATAATCTTCATTTGAAAGCTGATAATTCCACCCCATATGACTTTCTAATTCCCAAATGACAGCTGTCATGAATATACCACAAAACAGGGGACTGGAGTGACCTCTTCTTTTCCTGCAGAAACTGAATGAAAGATTGTGATTTAGGTGTTTTCTAGTAAGAAAGAAAGCTAACTGGCCACCCAATTGTCCTCAGCAGTGAATTTGAGTAGTCTACAGCCACTTCTAATTCCAATATACAACATACATAATACATAAAACACATATAGTGTTCCCAATCAGTCTTGTAGAGCATCACTCATAAATAAGAATGAACAGCAAAAGGTTATCAAATATTTCAGAAAAACCTCGAAAATGGAAAACAGAGACCAATGCAAATGATTAGGGAAAGGGATCATAGAAGCAGCAAAAACAAAGTAGATAGGGTGACAGGTTAAATAAGTTATAAATAATATTTTTAGAGAGATGAGACATTATACTCATAACACAAATACAAAATGATAGAAAAAATAACAATCATAAAATAGGAAATAGATCTTATAAATTCAAATTGCATAAATAAATAAAAAATAAGAAAAAGCACAGGGAAGTCAATAAGAACAATAAGCTAAGAAAATTAGTAAATCATTTTAGGAATGTAAAATCTGACTTACAGGTATTCCAGAGAGAATAAAAAAATTTTGGTCAAGAAAATAATACAGAAATATTTTATAGATCTGGTATTCATGAAACCACAGATTGAAAATACCCTATAAGTACTTAACACAAGAAATAAAAAAAGACTCATGCCAAATCCCATAATTGCCTAATTTTATAATGCTGTAGATAATGTGATGATTCTAATAGCTTTCATAAATAAAATCAGTCACATTACAAGAACTAAAAAAAGAATGACAGCATGGTTTGCAGTGTATCACAGGACTATATCCGTAAGACAATGGAGAAACATTTTAATAATCCTGAGTAAAAATGTTTGTCAATTATGACTTATATCTCAGACAGATTTATAATCAAATGTGATGGTATAATAAAGATATTCTTATACATAATGTCACAAAAAAGCAGCTTCAGGAAGTTCTTTGAGAATATGTTTTTCCATAAATGAGTAATTAGAGATTGAGGAAGAGAAAGACTTAAGCTCTAAGACACATAAAATCCATCTTAACTGATAAGAAAAAGAAAATTCCTGAATGTTGACAAATAAAAGTCCCTGGAGGGCAGCAGGTCTAGAAAACAAAACATACTAAATGAAGGACACTTGATAGCTGAAGAAGTGGTTATAAAATTAACAGGTGTCTTTGATACTTTGAAGGCTATAGTCTATCAATAAGAAAATCCCTAGGAGAGAATGGAATGAGTTAGCAAGAAGAGCAAAGAAAATAAAAGAAACAAAAGGAAAAAAAATTTACTAATCCCAGTAAAATAAAAAGTTGATCAAGAAAGGAAATATACTCGCATGAAACTATCTTGGCTCTACATTAAATAACATATCTATAGTTATAATAATCAAAATATTGAACATGAATTTAAACAGAATTAAAGATATTATTTTATTGGATGGATGGATGAAGGAAAAGTGGGAGTTTGAAAGTAAGCTAAAATCTTCATCCTCTATAAGGGAAGTAAATTTTCAAAAGTAAAGTTTTAGGAGATATAAGAATATTCATTATTATTTTTTCAATATATCTTGATAGATTTACACACACACACATACACTTCTGCATGTTGATAGTGCTTGACTCTGAGAAAGAGAAAGAGTTGAAGAAGGTATGTAAAAGAGACTTTTGTCATTATTGTTGATATTGACGTTAGAAGGCTTTTAGCACTTTTAAAAAGTTTGAACAATTTAAATCATAATTTGACACAAGTAAAAGTTAATATTAAAGAATGGCTTCATGTTTCCCAAACATATATTGAATCAAATAATTTAAGTAAACCATGTGCTCTTTGGAAATCCAAGCAATAAATTTAACTTTTTTTCATTAATATTCAAGATGCCATTAACACTTGATTTTCTATTAATTATGCTCAGCAAATTATCATCCCAGTTTGATATTCCTCTGGCATTGCAGTACATTAGGGTTTCTTCTCTCCACTGCTAGTTGGTAAATTCTCTTGGAATATAAATTGATTTTAATATTTATGTTAATGAAATATAATTAGGAAGTTGACCCTGGAGCACTATCATAACCTTTTGCAGAAGAACCCATAATTTTATGGATGTCTATAAAATAAAGTTTAAAAGTAGATGTATTTTAACTCATTTCATCTCTACTGGAGTTATTTTTAATGATTTATTGTTTTTTTCCATGATATTATTAATATTACATGATGCTGATTTCTGCCAAGATCCACAAATAATTCTATATTAAAATATTTGAAAATATTGCAGCAAAAACAAATTTAAACACAAAGTGAGTACAAAATAAAAACATAATTAAGAAAACAATGAATTAATTACTTTTTAACACATTTATAGGTAGGAATATGTGATAGTTTGAGATTATTTTTGGGAATCCCAAAAAGAGAAAGATTATGTTTGTAAACTAATCTATTCTCCTGGGTGTCCCTTTGATTGCATTAGATTCAGCTGAGATGTCTTTGGTTAAATTCCCTGTTAAGATTTGGGCTTTGATTCAACCACATCAGTAAGGAGTGACTCAGGTTGAATTCTCACCCCTTCGTGGGCCAATATAAATGGACACTCACTCAAGAAGACACACAGAGGAAGAACTTTGTCATTCTGATCCTGCCATATAGCCAAAAGGAGAATCCTCAAACAGCTACAGCCCTGTGGAGAGATGGATCATTTGCCTGATATCTTACAGCTGACCTTGTGAAGACAGCTGAGACTGATATAGGAAGCCCAGAGGGCTGAAACCCAGCAGAAATGGTCGGACATTTTGCTTCAGCACATGGCAGGTGACTTTCGTGAGAAAGTACCTCTAATGGTACCTTGAGTTGAACTTTCCATGGCCTTGGTACTGTAAGATTTTACCCCAAATAAATACCCTTTATAAAAGCCAACAGATTTTTGGTACTTTGCATGGGCACCCCTTTGGCAAACTAACACAGAAAATAATATATATTAGTCCCAAAAGCTATTTTTTTCTCAAAAGGATATGAAAAAGCTAGTAATCATCAGTGATGAGAAAAATTTTTAACTGGAAAATTCAAAAAATTTAGAAATCATTGCAGTAAGTATCTAACGGGTTTTAGTATATTCGAAGATCTCACAACTCTAAGAAACCATAATTTAGGTCATTTGGTACACATGCTACCAAGCAAATTACATGATGGCTGCCAATGAACTACATATGTATTGCTCAAATGTGGTCTCTCTCTAAGCCAAACTCAGCATATAAATGCACTACCTTCCCCCCATGTGTGACAGACTCATGGGGATAAGCCTTCCTGGCACCGAGGGATTATTACCAAGCACCAACTAGCAATGCACCTGGAAAAAGACCTTGATCTTAAGGGGGAAAAGATAAATACAAGTGAGTTCTCATGGCTAAGAGATTTCAAAGTAAGTCAGGAGGTCATTCCAGAGGCTACATTTATGCATGTCTCAGCAGGATCTCATTGACTGCCACAGTAAACAGTGCCTCAAATAGCAGGGCTCCTGAGGGCTCTAGAGATATCCAGACACTATAGGCAGGTCAGACAACTCAGGAGTTTGGTGCCCTGCCAGTGGGCCTTACCTTGGAATTTATGCTTCCCAGGTGACAGAGTTGGACTCATTTGTGGTTTTCCTGCATATGCTCTTCTGTCCCTTCTATTTGAACCTATAGTTAGTACTATACTTGATAGATATATGCCCAAGAGACTTAATCTTTGGTCTGTCCATGTGCCAGTTGAGCCTTGAATCTCAGCAGAGTTGCAACACCTACTCTCCAGTTCATTGGACTCAGCCAGGACAACTGACAAGGTGATGATGATAGACAACTCCCATTCCAAGGAATAGAGAGAGTCTGCAACTGCAAGCAAGATAGTTCCATCCATCTGTCCCATGGGATCTAAGCCCCCTCTCAGTTAGAGGCAGAGTGGGCATCATCATCCCCAAACTCTCAAGATTGGGGAATGAACAATGAACTAAAGTAGACTTGCTATTATTCTACTATAGACTTATTATTATTCTATCAATAGAAGAACTTTTATCATTGATGTGGAGGCAGTGGCCACAGGAGGTTCTGATGGGAGGGAGAGGGAAAAATAGATGTAATATGGGGGCATTTTTAGGACATTGGAATTGTCCTGCATGACGTTGCAATGACGGATACAGGTCATTATATATTGTGTCATAACTTACAAAATTGCCCAGGACAGAGTATAAACTATAATGTAAACCATAATCCATGGTTAGTGGCAATGCTTCAATATGTATTTATCAATTTTAACAAATGTAACACACTAATGAAGGATGTTGTTAACGTGGGAAAGTGTGGGAGGGGGAGGAAGTGGGGCATATGAGAATCTCCTATGTTTTTTATGTAACATTTATGTAATCTAAAGTTTCTTTGAAAGAAAGAAAGAAAGAAAGGAAGGAAGGAAGGAAGGAAGGAAGGAAGGAAGGAGGAAAGGAAATAAAGAAAGAGAAAGAAAGAAAGAAAGAAAGAAAGAAAGAAAGAAAGAAAGAAAGAATACCTATTATAAATAAACATCACTGGTTCAAGATGAAAAAAGAAAAACATGAGCATGATAAGAAGTGAAATACATGATATACATAAGTCATAGAGAATTTCTCGTGATGATAAATATACAGGTTGAGATGAAATGTATCCAGCAGATTTGACACTGCAGAATCAAACATTAATGAAAATGAAGACCTAGAAATAGAAATAACTGACTAAAATAAATACTGACTAAAACAGAATAGGATATCAGTGAGCATTTGTAGAACATCATAGGTCTGAAATAAATGTACTGGAGTTCCAAAACAGGAAGAGAAATAATGGCTAAAAAATTTCAAAATTTGATAAAATCTATAAAAACACAGATCTAAGAATCTCAATGAACTGCAAGCAGAAAACTGTTGAAGAAAAACACCCAAATACATAATTATTAATTTGCTGAAAACTTGTGATGAAGAAAAAATCTTGAAAGTAGTCAGAGGAAAAAAACATTATATTCAGAGAAACAAAACTAAAAATGCCGGCATACTTAGCATCAGACACAGTGTAAATCAGAAGACAGGAGCACAATATCTAAAAAGTTATAAAAGAAAGTGAATATAAGATATATATGTATACCCTCACCAAAATAAGCTGATTTTCAAAAACAATGAAATAAAAACATTTTAAGACATACAAAAGCTGAGAGAATGCATCACCAGCTGAACAGCACTGCAAAGTTTCAGAAAACTATTCAGTCAGATGAGAAGTGATATGAGATGGAATTTGGATCTGCTTATAAAAGCAATAGAAAAGTTAAATATGTGCATAAATATTTTTAAAGCATTTTGCTCCTTATTTTATCTCTTTAAAAGGGAATTGAGTGTTTAAGAAAAGAGTAACAACATATTGTGGAAATTATACTATATGCAAAGACTGAAGGAAAAATGGAATTATACTGTATTTGAAGTAGTGTATTATTGCAGGACAGTAAACCATGATTAGTTAAAGATAAGCCAAATCCTAAGGCAATGACTATGACTGTATAAAGAAAACAAAGAGGTATGGTTAAGAAGCAAATAAAAGATAAAAATGAGTTGTAAAATAATGTAAAATTTAATCAGTATCAAGATGAATAGAAGAAAAGGAAACCAAAGAAGAAATGAAACAAATAGCAAGATGCTAGATTCAAGCCAAGCCATATCAATAATCATACTAAATGCAAATGTTCAGAACACTAAAAGGCAGAGATTGTCAGATTAAATTAATATGCAAGCTCTATGTTCAGCCCACAAGAAATCCACTTTAAATATAATGTCAAATATTTCAAAATTAAAATGATAGAAACAGATGTGCAAGCTAACATTAATCAAAAGAAAGCTGCATTAGGTTTGTTAATATACATGAATGTAGAATTTGGGACAAATAATATTACCAAGAATAAACACAGTAATTTCATAATGCTTAATCAAACAACGAGACATCACTAGTCAAGTTGATACATATGCTTAGATGAAATATTCCATTTAAAATTTTCTAATTTTCCTGTTAATTACTTTCCTGCAAGTTGGGATATTTTGATGAAGCTTAGAATGGTAATACCAATGTACAGTATATTATATTTTTTACCATAGTTATAATGTCATTGCATAATAAAAACAAAACTTTGCTGTAAAATTCAATAACAAAGTAATCTACAGTTCACTGTACCTTAAAAGTACAACATTATTTTGTTCTTATATGATGGGGGATATTCTAGTACGAAAATAAAATAAAATATTGCAGTAAAATGATACATGTGACACTCAAAACATTGCCTTGCTATAATTGCATCACTGTAATTTATCATGGCCCAGCAACAGGGCAAAGTGATGAAAGTGCCATATATGGTCTCTGTCATGTCTATACAACTCTACCATTGTGGTATTATGTAAATAAATAAATGTGTTCCAATGATTGTGCTCCAATAAAATTTATTCATGGATATTGCAAGTTGAATTTCATATAGGTCTCATGTATCACAAAATAGTATTCTTCTTTTGATTTTTTCCAACTGTTTGAAAACTTTAAAAAAAATCTAACTTTAACTCTTAGAAAAATAGATAGCAGACAACTCTAAAGTATCAGGATACCTTGACATTAAAGCCTCCTTCTAAGAATTCAACCTAGAGGTTCTGAGTGCCCCTCTTTTCCCTCACTTTCTCTTTCTTTTCCCTCACTTTTCTCAAGATAAAATAAGCCACCAAAGAAACAGGGATAGCTAGAGAAAGCATTTCATCTGTAACCTAAAGTGGAGAAATCGTTATTCACTCCCTTTATCCTCTTTAAATAGAGCATCAGTTGATAATTAAAGTGCTCACAATTTAATTTGGGAAGTGCAAGACCGAAATGGTGAAAGTAATTTAAAAGTAAATGATCAACAACAAAAAAATAAAATAAAAAATTAAAGTAAACATAACTGAAGCAAGGAAAGATGTAGAGCAGTGTCATATATTATGTTATCACACTGTCCACCTGAAAAGATATAATAGTGACATAGCCAATTGTTTTGCAGACATATTTGGTTTGGAAGGGTTGGAAAGAGAAACTACACTACTGAGTGATGTCAGAGAAAAAGGAGGAGCATTTTCTTCTTGGCTTTCTCTCATTTCCTATTTCCTGTTGCTTATGATGTACCCCAAGTGGTATCTAACTCCCATGCTCTTTCATACTGGATACCTGGGGAATCTAATCCCCAAAGTTACAGAATGTGTGCACAGTAAATGTCAAAGATAAGATAATACATATTCTTCTTTTGATTTCAGTCAAAAAATTTCAAAGGAGTGACATTTCTCCTTTAATTATTTAGTTAGTTTTGGTTCTAAGGGCTAAAGTTTAAAAAAAATATGAGATAAAAGTGAATAGGCAGACCAAGCACTTTGTATACTCAGAATGGACAATAGTAAAGCAAGCATAAAGTAATGTAAAAGGACAGGTTAAATATGGAATATATTAATCCTATTTAGGTGAATAATCCTTAAATGTGGTATATTAAACTTTTACATGTAAACATTATATCCTTTATGACAGTTTAAGACTCCCCGAAGAAAAGATTGTAATTTGGACTGAGGAATGAGCCTAATGAAATTAAGTAGACTGTACATGTTATATTCTTTCAATATTTCTATATAATTCCTATTGAAAAAGACTGATTTTCTTAGGATCTTGAATATGAAATAGTTGAAAGAATGTTTTCCCTTCTCAAAATTTGTCAAGCATTGATAACTCAACTCTGATTTCTTATTCAAAGCAGTCAGAGAGTTTGACTAATTCTTATAAAAACAATGTTAAAGTGGTTTTTAAAAATATTTATATAATTGAAAGAACCCCTGATAAGCTTCTTTATGACTTTGTCCTAATCATATGTCTAAAGTTCCAAACATTTGACCCACTTCAAAAAGTGCTATATAAACCAGCCATTCATATTCTAACAGTCTCAATTTCTTGAACATACTAATAAAATGGTGACATGCCCATGTCTCTAAACGTTTTTCAATAAGGAAATGTACCAACTTTTACAAGAAAGAACACACAAAAAAAGTACAGCATGAAGCTATGCACTTCAGGAAATGCTTGGGTTCTCACAGTAAGCAAATGCTTTGAAAAATTTGTTTAAGAGAAATTGATTCAACACCACTTTTTTGCTTCCCATTTGATTGTTAGTATCAAGTTATCTAAGGTGGAAAACTACCTGAGCTCTACTACTTTCTCTCAATTCTTTATACTATCAGGTGTAAAACTTTAAAAACTACTTTCTAAATATCACTAAAACCCATCTACTTCTCTTCATAATCACTGCTCAGATTCCCATCATCTCTCACTTAGACTTCTCTGACAGTTGCTTTACCTCATGTCCTTGCCTTCAGTATTGGCCACAAAATTGTATTCACTGTATTGCAGCCTACAGCAGCCATTCTCAATTTTTTTTTACCTCAAAACCTCTTTAGATGATTAAAATTCATTGACTATCCCAAAGTGTTTTTGTTTATTTTGGGTTATATGTTATCACTATATACCATATGTTTTAATCTTGCCAGGATGCTATCACAATTACCACATATTGGTTTTGGCTTAAACAACAGGAATTTAGTGGCTCATGGTAGTTATATTTTATATACAACCATAAATCAGAACACAAAGAGACTATACATAAATTTAATTGTATTTTATATTATGTCAATTCAGAAGCCTAATTATTATTTTTCTAATATTTATC
>JAQZBX010031672.1:0-26179 GCA_029593785.1 Cabassous unicinctus
TGGATTTGGCACAGTTTTGAAAATTGAAAGAAATACTGCATTACAGAGTGTTAGTTAAAAATAATGTTTTGACATTGATTGTGTGTGAAAATCAGTGCATAGCATCAATGAACCAAATATCAGACTTAGTTAACAGAACTCAAGAACATACTACCTTCACAGCGCATTAGGTAAAACCATTGTTTTGACATTGATTGTCAGTGCAGTCAAGGGCATAGCAATCCATGAAAGCAGTATTTGCTTAGTTTTCAACACTGAAGAAATTAGAACATTCACAAACCTTTAATAAAACCAGTATTTTGGCATTGATTGTAAGAGAAAAACAGTTCATAGCAGTCAATAAAACCAGTAGTTGGCACAGTTTTCAAAACTCAAGAAAAAACTGTATTCAGAGATCATTAGGTAAAACCAATGTTTTCACTTTGATTGTAAGTTGAAACAAGTGCATAGCAATAAATGAAAGCAATGTCTGGCTTAGTTTTCATAACAGAAAAATATACTGCATTCACAGAGCATTAGGTAAAACCAGTGTGTGGGCATTAAATGTCAGTGAAAACCAGGGCATAGCTATCCATATAACCAGGATCTGACTTAATTTCCAAAACTGAAGAATATACAGCATTCAGAAATCATTAGGTAAAACCAGTGAATTGATATTGGTTGTGAGGACAAACCACTACATAACAGTCAATGAAATAAGAAAATGAGTTAGTTTACAAATCTGAGGAAAATACTGCATTCACAGAGTATTCGGTAAAACCAGTGTTTGACATTGATTGTAAGTGAAAACAAGTGCATAGCATCATAAAACGAGAATCTGGATTAGTTTTTGATACTGAGGAACATACTGCTTTCACAGAACATTAGGCAAAACAAGTGTTTTGACATTGATTGAAACCAGTATCTAACCAGTTTTGGAAACCTGGACAAAATACTGCATTCTGTGAGTCTTTGGTAAAACCAGTGGTTTGACATTGATTGTAAGTGCAAAAAAGCAAATAGCAGTCAAAGAAATGGGTATCAGGCTAGGGTCTCAAAACTGGAGAACAAACTATTCACAGATCCTTAGTAAAACCAGTATTTTGACATTTATTTTATGTTCAAACAAATGCATAGCAGTCAATGAAAGCAGTATTTGCTTAGTTTTCAAAACTGAAGAAAAGAGTGCATTCACAAACCACTAGGTAAAACCTGTGTTTTGGACTTGATTGCCAGAGAAATCCAATGTACAGCAGTCAAAGAATCCAGTATCTGAATTAGTTTACAAAACTGAACAAAATACTTCATTCACAGATTGTTAGTAAAAACAGTGCTTTGACACTGATTGCAAGTGCGAACAAGTGCATAAGCAGTAAACCAAAGTGGTGTCAGGCATAGTTTTTAAACCAAATATCAAACTGGATTCAGAGAGCATAAGGTAAAACCAGTGTTTTGACGTTAACTGCAAGTGCAAACAAGAGCATAGCAGTCAATGAAAGCAGTATTTGCTTAGTTTTCAAAAGTGAAGAAAATATGCATTCAAAAACCATTAGATAAAACCAGTATTTTGATATTGATTGCAAGAGAACACCAGTGCATAGCACTCAATGAAACAAGTATCTCACTTAGTTTACAAAACTGATGAGCATACTGCATTCACAGAGCATTAGGTAAACCAGTGTTTTGACATTGATTATAAGTGCAAAGAAGTTCATAGTATCAAAGAAACCTGAATCAGTTTTCAAAACGATGATCAAACTGTATTTAGAGAGCATTAGGTAAAACCATTATTTTGACATTGATTGTAAGTACAAACAAGTGCTTAGCAGTCACTGAAACCAGGATCTTCCTTAGTTTTCAAAACTGAACAAAATACTGCATTCACAGAATGTTAGGTAAAACCACTGTTTTAACATTGATTGTCAGTGCAATCAAGGGCATAGCATTCCATGAAAGCAGTATTTGCTCAGTTTTTAACACTGAAGAAATTAGTGCATTCACACATCAATAGGTAAAACCAGTGTTTTGACATTGATAGCAAGAGAAATCCAGTGCATAGTAGTCAATCAAACCAGTATCTGGCTTAGTTTTCAAAGCTGAAGAACATAAAACTTTCACAGCATTAAGTAAATCCAGCACTTTGACATTGATTGTAGGTGTGAACAAGTGCAGAGCAGTCAAAGAAACCAGCACCAGGATTATTTTCAAAACTGAACAAAATATTGCACTAACAACAAAAATTTATTTGGAATGGTAAGAGGTCCCAAATCACCAAGTACATATTGAAAAAGAAAAATGAAATTGGAGGAATCACACTACCTGACTTTAAAACATACTACAAAACTGCAGAGGTCAAAACTGTATGGTATATAGACAAGGATAGACATACCAACCAATGGAACTGAATTGAGAGTTCTGATATAGATCCTCACAAATACAGTCATCTGATATTCAACAAGGCTACCAAACCCCCTCAACTGGGAGAGATTGGCCTCTTCAACAAATGGAACTTGGAGTACAGGGTATCCATATCTTAAAGAATAAGAGAGGAACACCATCTCACACCTTATGCAAAAATCAACTTAAGATGGATCAAAAATTTAAAGACCATAAAGACCTTAAAGATCTTGGATGATAATGTAGGGAAACATCTGCAGGACTTTGTAATAAGAAATGGTTTCATGGACTTCACACCCAAAGCACAAGCTGCAAAAGAAAAAATAGATAAATGGGATCTCATCAAAATTAAAAACTTTTGCAACTCAAAGGACATTATCAAGAAAGTAAAAAGGGAGCCTACCCAATAGGAGAAAATATTTGGCAACCATATATCTGTTAGAAGCCTAATATCCTGCATATATAAAGAAACCTACACCTCAAAAAGAAAAAGCCAAAGAACTCATTTAAAATATGGGTAAGCAACCTGAAAAGACACTTCTTCAAGGAAGAAATACAAATGGCTAAAAAGCACCTGAAAAGATGCTTGACATCACTAGCTCTTAGGGAAATGCAAATCAAAACTATAATGAGATACCATCTTACACCCATTAGAATAGCAGCTATTAAAAAAGACAGCAGAGTATAAGTGTTGAAGAGGATGTGGAGGAATGGGAACTCTCATCCACTTTTGGTGGGTATGTAGAATGATCCAGCCATTGTGAAGGACAGTTTGGGAGTTCTCAAAAAAACTGACTATAGAACTTCCATATGATCCAGCGATTCCACTGCTGGATCTAAACCTAGAAGAATTGAAAGCAAAGACATAAACAGATATATACACACCAATGTTCAAAGCAGCATTATTCAATATTGCTAAAAGTTGGAATCAACCCAAGTTTCCATCAACAGATAGATGGAGAAACAAAATGTGGTACATACATACAATGGAATATTACTCAGGTGTAAGAAGAAATAAGGTGCTAACACATGGGATAACATGGATGAATCTTAAGGACCTTATTTTGAGTGAAGCAAGCCAGATATTGATAGATGAAAAGTATATTATCTCACTGATATGAATTAAGCAAATTGAACAAACTCAGAGAGCTATTGTCTGGAAGATAGGTCTACAAGAAATAGAAAGGGAGAAGAAGGTTGTGAGCCAAAATTCATACAGATGTAATCTATGGTAAGTTGAAATCATGTAGTCATGTAATGAAGGGATAAGACAGGAGGGTACTGATATTATTAGGTTGGGTGGTGCAGGGTTGACAGGTGGGTAGATTGGGAAGGGTAGTTTGGAATGTCCAGGGTACTGGGGGGAGGGTTTGGAGAGGGACCTGGTGAACACTGGGGATTTGCAGGTATGTTGTTGAAAGCACAAATTTGAGAATGCTCTTATGACAATATGACAAGGAAAGGTTACTGGTTTAAGGTTTTGCATGGGTGGATATTCAGGCCAGGGCACACCTGGAGCAGGCTTCTAGGGAGTGTGTGAGTGATCATTCTGTCATAATGTGTTTATCAGTTGGTGGAGACCCACATAATGAGCGGGAAGGATTTGGACTCCCATCTTCTGGAGGACTGATGTGTTCACAAATAGGTGGGAGTCTCAGAGCATGGGTGGTTTCTAATAGGGGAGGACAAACCAGTGTGTCAATACCTCAGTCTTGTTGCATGTAACTGTGAATCTTGTCATCCAAGGAGTGAAGACAGGGGGTCAACGTGTGCCCTGAGGGGAGGGTTAAGGAGGAATAGAAGGGATCAATCAGGGGGTATTTAGTGGCAGTGGAAGTATTCTACTTGATCTTACAATGATAGACACAGGACATGGTAAATGTTATCAAAATTTATAAAAGTGAAAGGTCTAAAATGCAAACCATAACATAAACCATTCACCATGTTCAGTAGCTATGTTTCACTATTTGTATGTCAATTATAACAAAGATACCATCCACAGATAAAAAGATATTAATATGGGGGAAATGAAAGGGGAAGGATGTTGAGTATATGAGAGTGTCCTGTATTCTGTGTGTGACTTTGCTGTGACCTAAAGGTTCTTTGAAAACAAAATGAAAAATAGTGAGACACTGGGGAATGTAGGGGGGAAGGTGCCACGGTACAAACAAACAGGACACCTGATATTGTGGTGATGAAAGACAAAATGTCAAAAAAAATTTATTTAAATACTTTTCATTTTTTAAACATTCCAATCTTTTAATTTTATTTTATTTTTAGCTTTTTAAATTTTTATGTATTTTATTTCTTATATTTAAACTTATTGTTGATTCATTTTCCTATTATTTGTATTTGGTTATTATAATGGCTTCATTTTTGAAGAAGCTTTGGATCACAATAGGGTTACAATTGGGGCAGGGGAGGATCTTTGGTGTGGGGTGTCAGTGATGGGGCTGCATGAGAGGAAGTTCACCTGAGCATACATATAAGGTACATAAAAATGTTCAAATGTTCATGGGGCATTGTCACAGTGGGTGCAGATTCATACAGTAAGTGAGAGAAAACTGAATTCCTATCCCAGAGAGCTCTGCCACATTTTCTAAGGCAGCAGCAACAGTCCCCCTGGTGCTGGGGTAGTGACTGGCAAAGGAGGATGATCCAATAATAGCCCTTGATATTGATGACTAGGCTTAGGAGACTTTGCTCTTGATACTGAAACTTAGCCTATTGTTATGGGGTGTCTAAGGGTTGCCTTCTGAGAACTTCCTTGTTACTCAAATGTGGCTTCTCTCTAAGCCAAACTTAGCATATGAATACATTACCTTCCCACCTGTATGGGACATGACTCCTGGGGATGAGCCTCCATGGCATTCAGGGATTGCTAACAAGCACCAACTAGCAATGTTACTGGAAAAAGACCTTGAATAAAAGGGGGGGAAGGTAAAGACAAATGAGTTTACATGGCTAAGAGACTTCAAAGTGAGTTGGGAAGTCATCCCTTAGGTCACACTTGTGCACATCTCAGCAGGATCTCATAGACTTCCAAAGTGGGTAGTATCCCAAATAGTGAGCTCCTGAGGGCTCTGGAGACACCTAGGTCCTATAGTCAAGGTGGATAACTCTGGAGTTTGGTGCCTTGCCAGTGGGCCCTACTTTGGAGTTGGTTCTCCTGAGAGTGATGGAGTTGATCTCAGTTTTCTTCCCTTCACATGACTCTTCTGTAACTTCTATTTAAACTTATACTTGGTGCTAGAGTTTGTAGGTGTATGTCCAGAGACTCAAGTCTTTAGGCTGTCCATGTGCCAGCAGGGCCCAGAACATCAGCAGTGTTGCAACATCTACACTACAGCTCATTGGATTCACCCTGGACAACTGGCAGAGAGATGATGATAGACAACTGTTGTCCCAAGAAATAGAGTCTTGCAGCTGCAGGCAGGATAATCCCATCCATCTTCCCCATGGGATATAAGATCCCTTTCAATTGGAGTGGAGTGGGCATCACCAACCCAGAATCCTTAGGTTTTGGGGAAGAGCTATGGACTAGAGTGGACTTACAGGTATTCTACTATGACATATTGTGATTCTAGCAATGGAAGAAATTACAACATTGATGTGGAGTCAGTGGCCACTGGAGGCTCTGGGGACAGAGAGAGGGAAAAAAAAGTTGTAATACGGGAACTCTTTTGGGACTTGGGAATTGCCCTGAGTGACATTACAAAGGCAGATAAAGGCCATTTTATATCATCACATAACATACAGAACTGTGTGGAGAGAGTGTAGATTACAAGGTGAACTATGGTCCATGCTGAATGACAAAGCCCCAGGATGCATTTATCAACTGCAAATGAAGTGCCACACTAATTAAGGATGTTTATGGGAGTGGGAGTGGGAGGTATGAGGAGGAGACATATGGGAATCCCTATATTTTTTGTGTAAAATTTATGTAATCCAAGTATCTTTTAAAACAGAAAAAAAGGAAAAATATATTTACAAACATAATAATGGGGTGACTTGGAGGAAATTACATGAAATGGAAAAAAAGGACTCTAGCTATAAGTAAGATTAGGATGATATTCTCTCATGGACATATGTGGTGAATATAAAATAGAAAAACCATTTTTAAAATACTTGGTAAAATGCAAATTTTAAAATAAGGGTAAAACATCTATTATCTTCATATAAATGATTAGCTAAGAGTGAAAGCATTTTTCAAAATGTACTGTCAGCGCTATTTGGAAATGAAAGTTGTTAGTCCTTTTTAAAAGTACACTTTCCAAAAATAATTGGCTTCAATAATATCAGTTCATAGGGATTGCATTTTGTACAAAACTTTTAGACTAGTTTTTCTTCTTAAAAGTAATAAAATAATGTTAACGATGCTAACTGGGAGAATAATGATGAAGCTCCAAAAGCTTTTCTCTGTTTCCTTCATTTTTTAATAATCCTACTTTTAATTTGATAATTCAGAGGAGATCAATTTAAATTGTTCATTAATCTTTACATGATTGGTTGAAGAATCCAGGTTTGTTTGTTTTTTTTCAAGGAAAACATTTCTGATTTGTGGCCATATCCTGGGAGTTGTTCTTGAGAATAGAGGGATTCTGATGCAGGTACCCATATATAAGTAACAGCTTTTAAGCCATATTCTACTTTTTTAGAAAGTGTTTGAAATAAAATGAAAGTTATTCTTATAGAGAAAGTGGAAAACACAGGTACAAACCCAGAAAAACTCATGAACTCAAAGAACAAACACCCCCTCAACCTCAAAATTTATCTTATGGCATGTGAAAGTCCCTGCCCAAACCCAGGAGGGAAAAGACACTTGTAGGCTGAATGAGGATATAAAGACCTACTGGAATATTCACAATATATTGGGAGGGTGTTGGGGATGGTTCTTAAAAGTCTAAGTGCTAATCCACCAGGCAAGATGTACAGCCCTCCAGTCCTATGCACCTATGTTGACAGCACCTATCATTGAATAGCAACAAAAGGAAGACCAGTCTAGAGAAATAGGTGAATCTCAAACATTCATGTTTGACTCTTACCACACTCTTTCTCCTGCTATATTCTTTACTGAAGGATTTCATTCATACATGAACATACATAAACATAAAGTGTAGAATAAAACTGGTGACCTTACAATGTAAAGAGGCATAACACCATACAACATGTCCTACACACCACATTTCCACCAGCACTTTGCATTGTAGTTATCCATTTTGAAAAACTGGGACAGAGAATTGTTGAAGCATTAGTAATAACTATAGTCCAGGTTTCACCTTGGGTGTACATTTCCAGGCATCCTCCTTATGTTTTAAATCAAACTATTTTATGGATACATATTAATACAATATTCTGTTTAGACCAAGTGTATAATCCCTGGTGTTTTGTGTATTCACAGACTTGTGAATTCACCTTTTCAGTCATTAGTAAACCTTTTCATTATTTCCATAGTAACAATAATAAGAAATAAAAACCAGACAAAGAAACAAGCAAATTAGTCCCATCAACATCTCTGTTTCCACAGCAGTGCAGGGGTGTTGTTCTGGTTTTCCTTGCACAAATATTTATTTGTTTAACAAGGAGACTTTTTGAGATATATTCACACACCACATTATGTGGAAAAACTCTATATTGAATGGCTTTCTTTAAACTGTGGAAAAGATCTTTACTGTAAAATTGTAAAATAAAATAGATATTAGATTGAAAGACATGGTGAGGGGCAGATGTGGCTCAAATGGTTGGGCGTCTGTCTGCCATATGGAGGGACCTGGGTTCGATCCCTGGGACCTCCCAGTAAAATAAAAAAATATATATAGAAGGCTGCCAGGCTCTGTGTGCCGGTGAGCCTCCGGGCCCCAGAAGCCAGGCAGCAAGATGATGATGTAAAAGAAGAGAGACAAGATGAGATGCTCTGAAAGCTCCAAAAACCAGGAGCCGAGGTGGCGCAGATGGTCAGAACACCTCTCTCCTACATCAGAGGTCTTCGGGATCGAATCCTGGTGAAGACTGGAGGAGGAGGATGAGAAGAGATGAAACAGACACAGAGAATTGCCCAGTGAATGGGCACAAAACAGCAAATGGGGAAGGGGGGGGTTTTAAAATGGATCAAGTAAATAAATAAATCTTTAAAAAAAAAAAAAGACATGGTGAATATTAAAAAAGAGTGCAAGGTTAGGTTAGATAGCATATAATGCATTATAAGAAAGATAGAATGGCAACAAACATTTATAAAAGGAAATAGTAATTCAAATACAATGCAAATTAATTATTTAAAAAATTCTAATTTTTATATTCCAGCTGTAACACTTGGACATAATCATCTCTGACAATGAAAAAAATTTTTTTTAGTTATGCAATTTCAATTGAGGCAATCATTCTTTCCTGGCAATCAAGTTCCTACTAGGGAATCCCTCACATCTCATTGACATAAATGACCTCAGATAACAAGATCACTAGGAAGAGCACTATATTTCAAGCAAGGGATCCTCAGAGCAGAGTAAGTAAAGGGTTGAAGAAGAAATTTAAAAAATGAGAAAATATTGACAACTCAATGATGAACCAACCTCATAATCAGCCGGGGGATTCCAGATTCACATCCAAGTTTTGCACAATGGATAAACTGTTTGAGCACCATGAAATTGAAATTTGGGCCCTGGGTACAAAGTGGCTGCCTGCAATGAAGGCTGTCATGATAGAATCATGCTCACACTTGACTTTGCCAGCCCAGGAAAAACGGCCACCTGATGGTTCCCAGCAACTGGCCTAGTGTGTCCTGTTTCCCCTCTTCCACTGCAGGGATCATAGGTGGGTGCTGCACAATCAATTCTGCAGACTAATTTCTTTGAGCCTTGGGGCATGGAGGATGGGCTGTTTTGAAAAGACAGCATCTAGAGAGAAGGCACTGATGAAAATAGACAAGAATGAGAGAGAAAAGAATGGAATCCTTTCTTTTTTCTTAAACAATAATTAAGCTCAAATTCTGTTTTACAGTGGGGTGTGGTGGTGTTTAAAATATAGAAGTAAAATGAAAAAACCACTAGTCAAACTCATGACTATGGGGAAAAACTTAAAACATGACCATCATCAAAAGAGACACACCATATACACACAAATCATATAAACACATGAACACTGGATTAACATAAGGCTCTGTGAATACAGTTTGTTCTTCAGTTTTGAAAACAAACCCTGATACTGGTTTCTTTGTTTGCTATGCACTGTTTCATAGTTACAATCAATGTAATGCCCTTGTTTTACAAAACACTCTGTGACAGCAGTTTGTTCACTTTGATAATCCTAACCCTAAACCTAAACCTAACACTAACTCTAAAACTAACTCTAACCCTATCCCTATACCTAACTTAACACTCTGTGACTACAGTATGCTTCTTCACTTTTGTAACCCTAACCCTAACTCTAATCCTATCCATAAACCCTGAATCTAACAATGACATTGACCTGACCCTGAAACTGATCCTGACCCTTTACCAAGCATACCCCTAACCTTAACCCTAACCAGAACATAACCCTAACCCTAAAGCTGACCCTAATCCTCAACCTGAAACTGACACTGAGCCTGAAACTGACAGTGAAACTGAATCTTAACCTTATCCTGGCCCTTATCCTTGCCCTGGCCCTGACCTTGACCCTGAATCTAACCCTAACCATAACCCTAACCTCAAATTTAACCCTAAACTAACCCTAACCATAACCCTGTCACTAACACTGTCCCTGACCCTGACATTGACCCTGACTCTAAACTAACCATAAACAGGTCTCAGACCCTGACACTGACCCTGAGCATGACCCTGAGCCTGACCCTAACAATGATTCTGACCCTGACCCTAGAAATTGACAGTCAACCTAAAACTAATGATAAACCCTAACCCTCACCTTCTCCCTGACCCTGAACCTAACCCCTAAACATGACCCTGACCTTGACCATGAGCTTGACCCTGGCTCTGATTCTGGCCCTGACTCTGACCCTGGCCCTCAAACTGGCCCTGACCCTGACCCTAAGCCAAACCCTAACTTACAATCATTGTCAACACTCTGGATTCACGTAATGCCCTGGGAATGCAGCATTATCTTCTGTTTTATGAACTAACCCAGATATTGCTTTCATTGACTGCTATGCACATTTTTGCACTTATAATTCATATCAAAACACTGATTTTACCTAATGCTCTATCAATGCATTATGTTCTTTGGTTTTGAAAACCAAGTCAGATATGCTTTCATTGACTACTATGCACTAACTTTAACATACAATGAATGTCAAAACACTGATTTTACCTAATGCATTATGAATGCAATATTTTCTTCAGTTTGGAAAACTAAGTGAGATACTGCTTTCATTGACTGCTCTACACTTGCTTTCACTTACAATGAATGTCAAAACACTGATTTTACCTAATGCACTATGAATGCAGTTTTTTCTTCAGCTTTGTAAACTAAGTCAAATACTGCTTTCATTGACTGCTATGCATTGGTTTTCATTTACAATCAATGTCAAAACACTAGCTTTGCCTAAAGGTTTGTGAATGCACTATTAAATTCAGTGTTGAAAACTAAGCAAATACTGCTTTAATGAAGTGCTATGCACTTGACTGCACTTACAATCAATACAAAACACAGGTTTTATCTAACAATCTGGGGATGCAGTATTTTGTTCAATTTTGAACACTAAGTCAGATACTGGTTTCATTGAATACTATGCACTGGTTTACCCGAACAATCAATGTCAAAACACTGGATTTAGCTAATGCTCTGTAATGCAACATTATCTTCTGTTTTGTAAACTAAGCCAGATAATGTCTTCATTGAATGCTAAGTACTAGCTTGAACTTACAATCAATGTCAAAACTCTGCTTTTACCAAATGCTATGTGATTGCAGTATTTTCTGCAGTTTTGAAAACTAAGTCACATACTGGTTACATTGAATGTTATATACTGGTTTTCATTTAAAATCAATGTCAAAACACTGGTTTAACCTAACACTCCATGAATAGAGTTTGCTCTTCAGTTTTATAAACTAAGACAGATACTTGTTTCATTGACTGCTATGAACTAGTTTTCTCTTGCAATGTCAAAACACTTCTTTTACCTAAGGCTCTGTGAATGCAGCATTAAATTCTTTTTTGTAATCTAAGTCAGACACTGCTTTCATTGACTGCTATGCACTTATTTGCACTTACATTTTATGTCAAAACACTGATTTTACCTAAAGCTCTGTGAATGCAGTATGTTCTTCAGTTTTGAAAACCAAGGCAGATACTGGTTTCACTGACTGCTATGCACTTGATTTCACTTACAATGAATGTCAGAACACTGGTTTTACATAACACTCTGTGAATGGGGTATGATCTTCAGTTTTGAAAACCATGCCAGATAAATGTTTACTGAATGCTATGTACTGGTTTTCACTTACAATCAATGTGAAAACACTAGTTTTACCTAATGATCTATGAAAGCAGCATGTTCTTCAGTGTTGCAAAAAGGGCAGATACTGCTCTCATTGGCTGCTAATCACTTGTTTGCATGTACAATGTCAAAACACTGGGTTTACCTAACACTCTATGAATACAGTTTGTTCTTCAGTTTTGAAACTAAGCCTGATACTTGTTTCTTTGTCTGCTATGCACTTTTTCATGGTTACAATCAATATCAATGCCCTGGTTTTACCAAACAATCTGTTATGGCAATATGTTCACTTTTGTAACTCTAACCCTAAACCTAAACCTAAGACTAACTCTAAACCTAACTCTAAGCCTATCCCTATCCCTAACCTAACACTCTGTGACTACAGTATGCTTCTTCACTTTTGTACCCTAACTCTAATCCTATCCCTAAACCCTAACCCTAATGCTAACCCAAAAACTAACCCTGATGCAGTCCCTGACCCTAACCCTGAATCTAACAATGACTTGACTGACCCTGAAACTGATCCTGACCCTTACCTTAACCCTAAACGTAACTCTGACCCTAACAGGAACATAACACTAACTCTAAAGCTGACCCTAAATCTGACCCTGACCCTGACACTGAGCCTGATACTGACAGTGAAACTGAATCTTAACCTGACCATGACCCTTACCCTTGTCCTGGCCCTAACCTTGACCCTGAACTTAACCCTAACCCTAACCTTAACTTTAACCCTAAACTAACTCTAACCCTAACCCTGTCCTTAACACTGTCCCTGACATTGACCCTGACATTAAAATAACCTTAAACCTAACCATGACACTGACACTGACCTTGACCCTGACTCTAAAGTGATGCTGACCCTGACCCTAAAAACTGACACTGAATCTGAAACTGATGATAAACCCTAACCCTGACCCTATCCCTGACCCTGAACCTTACCCATAAACATGACCCTGACCTTCACCATAAGCCAGACCCTGGCCATGACCCTGACCCTGACCCTGACCCTGGCACTCAAACTGACCCTGGCCCTCAAATTGACCCTGACCCTGACCCTAAGCCAAACCCTAACTTAAAATCAATGTCAACACACTGGTTTCACCTAATTCTCTGTGAATGCAGCATTATCTTCTGTTTTATAAACTAAGCCAGATGCTGCTTTCATTGACTGCTATGCACTTTTTTGCACTTATAATTTCCATCAAGACACTGGTTTTACCCAATGCTCTGTGAATGCATTATGTTCTTTGGTTTTGAAAACCAAGCCAGATATGCTTTCATTGACTTCTGTGAACTTGTTTTAACACACAATGCATTTCAAAACACTGGTTTTACCTAATCCTCTGAGAATGCAATATTATCTTCAGTTTTGAAAACTAAGTGAGATACTGCTTTCATTGACATGCTATGCACTTGCTTTCACTTACAATGAATATCATAACACTGATTTTACCCAATGCATTATGAATGTAGTTTGTTCTTCAGTTTTGTAAACTAAGTCAAATACTGCTTTCATTGACTGCTATGCACTGGATTTCATTTAAAATCAATGTCAAAACACTGGTTTAACCTAAAGGTTGTGAATGCACTAATTTCTTCTGTTTTGTAAACTAAGCAATACTGCTTTCATGGAGAGCTATGCACTTGACTGCACTTAAAATCAATGTCAAAACACTGGTTTAACCTAACATTCTGTGAATAGAGTCTGCTCTTAAGTTTTGTAAACTAAGACAGATACTTGTTTCATTGATGGCTATAAACTGGTTTTCTCTTGCAATCAATGTCAAAACACTGATTTTACCTAAGGCTCTGTGAATGAATCATTAACTTATCTTTTGTAAACTAAGATAGATACTGCTGTCATTGACAGCTATGTACTTAATTTCACTTACAATTATTGTCAAAACACTGGTTTTACATAACATTCTGTGAATGTGGCATGCTCTTCAGTTCTGAAAACTATGCCAGATAAATGTTCATTGAATGCTATGCACTGGTTTTCACTTGCAATCAATGTGAAAACACTAGCTTTACCTAAAGATCTATGAAAGCAACATGTTCTTCATTTTTGGAAAAAGAGTAGTTACTGCTCTCATTGACTGCTGTGCACTTGTTTGCACTTACAATCAATGTCAAAACACTGGGTCTACCTAAAGCTCTGTGAATACAATTTGTTCTTCAGTTTTGAAAACTAAGCCTGATACTGGTTTCTTGTCTGTTATGCAACTGTTTCACAGTTACAATCAATGTCAATGCCCTGGTTTTACCAAACACTCTGTGATGTCAGTATGTTCACTTTTGTACACTCTAACCCTAAACCTAAACCTAAGACTAACTCTAAACCCAATTCTAACCCTATCCCTATCCTAACCTAACATTCTATGACTACAGTATGTTTCTTCACTTTTGTAACCCTAACCCTAAACCTAAATCAAACTCTAATCCTATCCCTAAGCCCTAACATTAACCAAAACACTAACCCTGATACTGTCCCTAACCCTGACCCTGAATCTAACAATGAGCATGACCTGACCCTGAAACTGTTCCTGACACTTTCCCTAACCCTAACCGTAACCCTAAACAGAACATAACCCTAAGCCTAAAGCTAACACTAACCCTCACCCTGATCCTGATACTGAGCCTGACACTGACAATAAAACTGAATCTTAACCTCACCCAGGCCCTTATCCTTGCCCTGTCAATGACCCTGACACTGAACCTAAACCTAACCATAACCCCAAACTTAACTTTAACACTAAACTAGCCATAAGCCTGTCCCTAACACTGTACCTGACCCTGATAGTGACCCTGACTCAAAAGTGACCATAAACATTACTCTGACCCTGACATTGGCCCTAAATCTGACCCAACCAATGACACTGACCATGACCCTAGAATCTGACACTGAACCTGAAACTGATGATAAACCCTAACACTGACCCTCTCCCTGACCCTGAACCTAACCCCTAAACATGACCCTGAACTTGACCATGAGCCTGATCTGGCCCTGATCATGGCCCTGACCCTGACCCTGGCCCTGAACATGACCCTGATACTGAAAATTGACCCTGTCCATGATGCTGACCATGGCCCTGATCCTGGCCATCAAACTGACCCTGGCCCTCAAACTCACCCTGACCCAGACCCTAAGCCAAACCCTAACTTACAAGCAAAGTCAACATGCTGGTTTCACCTAATGCTCTGTGAATGCAGCATTATCTTCTGTTTTATAAACGAAGCCAGATATTACTTTCATTGACTGCTATGCACTTTTTTGCACTTAAAATTTACATCAAAACACTGCTTTACCTAATGTTCTATGAATACATTATGTTCTTTGGTTTTGAAAACCAAGCCAGATATGCTTTCATTAACTGCTATGCACTTGCTTTAATGCACAATGGATGTCAAAACACTGATTTTACCTAATGCATTATGAATGCAGCTTGTTCTTCAGTTTTGTAAACTAAGTCAAATACTGCTTTCATTGACTAGAATGCATTGGTTTTCAATTACAATCAATGTCAAACACTGGTTTAACCTAAAGGTTTGTGATTTCACTAATTTCTTCAGTGTTGAAAACTGATCAAACACTGCTTTCATGGAGTGCTATGCACTTGACTGCACTTAAAATCAATGTCAAAACAATGGTTTTATCTAACAATCCAGGAATGCAGTATTTTATTCAATTTTGAACACTAGGTCAGATCCTGGTTTCATTGAATACTGTGGACTGGTTTACCCTAACAATCCATGTCAAAACACTGGATTTAGCTAATGATCTGTGAATGCAACATTATCTTCTGTTTTGTAAACTAAGTCAGGTAATGCCTTCATTGACTGATAAGTACTTGCTTGCACTTACAATCAATGTCAAAACACTGCTTTTACCACATTCTATGTGAATGAAGTATTTCTGCAGTTTTGAAAACTAAGTCACATATTGGTTACATTGAATGGTATAAACTGGTTTTCGCTTAAAATCAATGTCAAAACACTGTTTTAACCTAATGCTCCATGAACAGAGTTTTCTCTTGAGTTTTGTAAACTAAGATAGATACTTGTGTCATTGACTGTTATGAGCTGGTTTTCTCTTGCAATCAATGTCAAAACACTGCTTTTTCCTAAGTCTCTGTGAATGCAGCATTAACTTCTTTTTTTGTAAACTAGATCAGATACTGCTTTCATTGACTGCTATGCACTTGTTTGCACTTATAATTTATGTCAAAACACTGATTTTACCTAAAGCTCTGTGAATGTAGTATGTTCTTTGGTTTTGAAAACCAAGGCAGATACTGGTTTCATTGAGTGCTATGCATTTGATTTCACTTACAATGAATGTCAAAACACTGATTTAACATAAAGCTCTGTGAATATGGTATGATCTTCAGTTTTGAAAACTATGACAGATAAATGTTCATCGAATGCTATGCACTGGTTTTCACTTACAATCATTGTGAAAACACTAGTTTTACCTTATGATCTATGAAAGCAGCATGTTCTTCAGTGTTACAAAAAGGGCAGATACTGCTCTCATTGGCTGCTATGCATTTGTTTGCATGTACAATGAATGTCAAAACACTGGGTTTACCTAACACTCTATGAATACAGTTTGTTCTTCAGTTCTGAAACTAAGCCTGATACTGGTTTCTTTGTCTGCTATGCACTGTTTCACAGTTACAGTCAATGTCAATGCCCTGGTTTTACCAAACACTCTGTGATGGCAGTATGTTCACTTTTGTAACTCTAATCCTAAACCTAAACCTAAGGCTAACTCTAAGCCTAATTCTAACCCTATCCGTATCACTAACCTAACACTCTGTGACTACAGTATGTTACTCCACTTTTGTAACCTTAAACCTAAACCTAAACCAAACTCTAATCTCATCCCTAAATCCTAATGCTAATCCAAACACTAACCCTGATGCTGTCCCTGACCCTGACCCTGAATCTAACAATGACCTTGACCTGACCCTGAAACTGATCCTGACCCTTACCTAAACCCTAAACCTAACCTTAACCAGAACATAACCCTAACCCTAATCCTAAAGCTGACCCTATCCCTGACCCTCACCCAGACACTGAGCTTGACACTGACAGTGAAACTGAATCTTAACTTGTCCCTGGCCCTTACCCTTGCCCTGGCACTGACCCTGACCCTGAACCTAAACCTAACCATAACCCTAACCTTAAATTTGCCACTAAACTAACCTTACCCTTATACCTGTCCCTAACACTGTCCCTGACCCTGACATTGAACCTGACCCAAAAGTAATGGTAAATCTTACTCTGACCCTGACACTGACCCTAAGCGTGACCCAAACAATGATGCTGGCCATGACCCTAGAACCTGACAGTGAACCTGAAACTGATGATAAACCCAAACCTGACCCTCTCCCTGACCCTGAACCTAACCCCTAAACATGACCCTGACCTTGACCATGAGCCTGACCTGGCCCTGATTCTGGCCTTGACCCTGACCCTGGCCCTGAGCATGACCCTGATACTGAACACTGGCCCTGGCTATGACCCTTACCCAAGCCAAACCCTAACTTACAAACAATGTCAACACACTGGTTTCACTTAATGCTCTGTGAATACATTATCTTCTGTTTTATGAAATGAAGCCAGATATTGCTTTTGCTGACTGCTATGCACTTTTTTGCACTTATAATTTACATCAAAACACTGCTTTACCTAATGCTCTGTGAATGCATTATGTTCTTTTGTTTTGAAAACCAAGCCAGATATGCTTTCATTGACTGCTATGCGCTTCCTTTAACACACAATAAATGTCAAAACACTGATTTTACCTAATGCATTATGAATGCAGTTTGTTCTTCAGTTTTGTAAACTAAGTCAAATACTACTGTCATTGACTTCTATGCACTGGTTTTTTATTACAATCAATGTCAAAACAGTGGTTTAACCTAATGTTTTGTGATTTCACTAATTTCTTCAGTGTTGAAAATTAATCAAACACTGCTTTCATGGAATGCTATGTACTTGACTGCAATTAAAATCTAATCAAAGCACTGGTTTTACCTAACATTCTGTGAATCCAATATTTTGTTCAGTTTTGAAAACTTAGGCAGATCCTGGTTTTATTGATTACTATGCACTTGTATGCACTTACAATTAATATCAAAACAGTAGTTTTATGTAACATTCATGGATCTTCCATTTTGTAAACAAATTCAGATAGTGGTTTCTTTGACTGCTATGCATTGTTTTCTCTTGCAATCAATGTCAAAATACTGGTTTTACCTAAAGGTTTGTGAATGCACTTATTCCTTCAGTGCTGAAAACTAAGCAAATACTGCTTTCATGGAGTGCTATGCCCTTGACTGAACTTACAATGTCAAAACACTGGTTTTACCTAATGCTCTGTGAATGCAGTATTTTTTTCATTTATGAAAACTAAGCTAGATAATGCTTTCATTTATTGCTATGCAATTGCTTCCACTTAAAAGCAAGTCACAACACTCAATTTACCTAATGGTCTGTGAAAACATTTTGTTTTTCAGTTTTGAAAATTACGGTTGTTACTGGTTTCTTTGAGTGCTATGCATGTGCTCTCAATTACAATCAGTGTCAAAACATTGGTTTTACCTAATGTGAATGCAGTATATTTTATTCTTCAGATTACTAAACTAAGTCAGATAATTGTTTCATTGACTGCTATGCACTTGTTTCCACTTACAATCAAAATCAAAATATTGGTTTTATCTAATGATCTCTGAATACACTTTGTTCTTCAATTTTGAAAACTGATTGTCGTTTCTTGGACTGCTATGCACTTGTTCATACTTAAAATCAATGTCAAAGAACTGGTTTTACCTAATGTTCTTGTAAAGGCAGCATGTTTTTCAGTTTTTCAAAGAAGCCTGATACTTGTTTTTTTGACTGTTATCCACTTGTTTGAACTGACAATTAATGTAAGACCACTGGTTTTACCTATTGTTCTGTGACTTCAGTAAGAACTTCAGTTTTGTAAATGACATAAGATACATGTTTCATTGACAGCTATGCCCTAGATTTCAAGTACAGTCAGTGTCACAAAAAATTGGTTTTATTTAATGGTCTATGAATAAATTTTGTTCTTCAGTTTTGGAAATGGTTCCAGATACTGGTTTCTTTGACTTCTATGCCTTGTTCTCACTTACAATCAGTGTCCAAACACTGGTTTTACATAATGCTCATTGAATGCAACTTTGTCTTCTGATTTTATATGAAGCCACATACTGAATTCATTGAATACGATGCACTTGTTTGCACTTGCAATCAATATGAAAACACTAATTTTCCCTTATGCTCTATGCTTGCAGCATTTTCTTCTGTTTTGTAATCAAAGCCAGATACTGCCCTCATTGATGGATATGGACTTGTTTGCACTTAAAATCAATGTCAAATAACTGATTGTACCTAACACTCTTGAGTGCACTTCCAATCAATGTCAAAGAACTGGTTTTACCTAATGCTCTGTGAATGCATCATTATCTTCTTTTTTATAACTGAATCTACATACTTGTTTCATTGACTGCTATGCACACATTTGCACTTACAATCAATGTCAAAACACTGGTTCTACTTAACTCACTGTGAAAGCAGTATTTTCTTTAATTTTGAAAACTAAGCCAAATACTGGTTTCATTGATTGCTATGCACTGTTTTTCTCTTGCAATCAATGTCAAAATACTGGTTTTACCTAAAGGTTTGTGAATGCCCTAATTTCTTCAGTGTTGAAAACTAAGCAAATACTCCTTTCATGGAGTTATATGCCCTTGACTGCACTTACAATCAATTTCAAAATAATGGTGTTACATAATATTCTGGGAATGCAGATTGTTCTCCAGTTTTGCAACTAACCCAGATATTGGTTTCATTGACTGCTATACATTTATTTTCTATTGTAATCAATGTCAAAACACAGCTTTTAATTAACGTGCTGTGATTGCAGTTTTCTCTTAAGTTTTGATAACTAACCCAGATACTGTTTTCATTGACAGCTATGTACTTCTTTGAAAATACAATCAATGTTGAAGCACTGATTTTACCTAATGCTCTGTGAATAAGTATGTTCTTCAGTCTTATAAAATTGGTCAGATTCTTGTTTCATTGACTGCTATTCACTTGTTTACACTTATAATCAATATCAGAACACCTGTTTTAACTAATGCTCTGTAAATGTTCTCCAGTTTAGAAAACTAAGCAAGATACTGATTTGATTACCTGCTATGATCTGCCCTTTACTTAAAATCAATATCAAAACACTGTTTTTACCTAAAGCCAGTGAATGTAAACCACAGAGTGGTTTCTTTGGCTGCTATGCACTTTTTTTACACTTACAATCAATGTCAAAACACTAGTTTTACCTAACAGGCTGTGAATTCAGTATTTTCTTCAATTTATTAAACTAAGTCAGTTCCTGGATTCCTTGACTGCTCTTCACTTGTTTTCACTCACAATCAATGACAAAACACTGGTTTTACCTTATGCTCTGTGAATGCAGTATTTTTTTCAGTTATGAAAACTAAGCTAGATAATGCTTTCATTTATTGCTATGCAATTGTTTCCACATAAAATCTAGTCAAAACACTCAGTTTACCTAATGATATGTGAAAACATTTTGTTTTTCAGTTTTGAAAAGTACAGTTGTTACTGGTTTCTTTGAGTGCTATGTACATGTTCTCAATTACAATCAATGTCAAAACATTGGTTTTACCTAATGCTCTGTGAATGCAGTATATTTTATTCTTCAGATTATTAAACTAAGTCAGATAATTGTTTCATTGACTGCTATGCACTTGTTTTCACTTACAATCAAAATCAAAACACTGGTTTTACCTAATGATCTCTGAATACAGTTTGTTCTTCAATTTTGAAAACTGATTGTGGTTTCTTGGACTGCTATGCACTTGTTCACACTTACAATCAATGTCAAAGGACTGGTTTTACCTAATGATCTTGTGAAGGCAGCATGTTTTTCAGTTTTGAAAACTAAGCCTAATACTGTTTTTTTTTACTGCTTTCCACTTGTTCAAACTGACAATCAATGTCAAAGTACTGTTTTTACCTATTGCTCTGTGACTTCAGTAAGAACTTCAGTTTTGTAAATGATATAAGATACATGTTTCATTGATGACCATGCCCTAGATATCATGTACAGTCAATGTTAAAAAAAGTTGGTTTTAATTAATAGTCTATTGAGTAAATTTTTTCTTCAGTTTTGGAAATGGAGCCAGATACTGGTTTCTTTGACTGCTATGCCCTGTTTGCACTTACAATCAATATCAAACACTGGTTTTACCTAACACTCAGTGAATACAACATTGCCTTCTGTTTTATTAATGAAACCACATACTGAATTCATTGAATGCTATGCACTTGTTTGCACTTACAATCAAATCAAAACACTAATTTTACCTTATGCTCTATGATTGCAGCATGTTCTTTTGTTTTGTAATCAAAGCCAGATACTGCCCTCATTGATGGATATGGACTTGTTTGCACTTAAAATCAACATTAAATAACTGATTGTACCTAACACTCTTGAATGCACTTACAATCAAGGTAATTTCAGTTTCATAAATGACATAAGATACATTTTCATTAACACCTTTGTCCTAGATTTCACGTACAGTCCATGTAAAAAAAAAAACACTGGTTTTACTTGATGATCTATGAATAAACTTTGTTCTTCAGCTTTGGAAATGGTGCCAGATACTGGTTTCTTTGACAGCTATGCCTTGTTCGCACTTACAATCAATGTCAAAACACTGGTTTTACCTAAGTCACTGTGAAATCAGTATTTTTTTTCAAATTTGAAAACAAAGTCAGATACTTGATTCATTATTGCTATGCACTTGTTTTCACTTGAAGTCAATTTTAAAACACTGGTTTTATCTAATGCTCTGTGAATGCAGAATTTTTTCTGTTATGAAAACTAAGCCAGACACTGCTTTCACTTATTGCTATGCACTTTTTTCAACATACAATCAAAGTGAAACCCTGGTTTAACCTAATGATCTCTGAATACAGTTTTTTCTTGAGTTTTGAAAACTATGGCAGATATTGGTTTATTTGACTGCTTTGCACTTGTTCACACTTACATTCCATATGAGAGCACTGGTTTTACACAATGCTCTATTAATAGAATATGTTCATCAGGTTTGTAAACTAAGTCAGATACTTGTTTCATTGACTGCTATGCACTGTTTTTCTCTTGCAATCAATGTCAAAATACTGGTTTTAACTAAAGGATTGTGAATGCACTAATTTCTTCAGTTTTGAAAACTATAGTGGTTTTACATAATGCTCATGGATCTTCCATTTTATAAACAAATTCAGATACTTGTTTCATTGACTGGTATGCAATGGTTTTCACTTGCAAACAATGTCTAAAACTCTGGTTTTACCTAAAACACTGGGAATGCAGTACTTTGTACAACTTGTAAAACTAAGCATGATACTGGTTTCTTTTCTTGTTATGTACTGATTGCACTTACAATCAAAGTCAAAACACTGGTTTTACCTAACGTTATGTGAAAGCAGAATGTTCTTCAGTTTTGAAAACTAAGCCAGATACTGGTTTCATTTACTGCTATGCACTGTTTTTCTCTTGAAATCAATGTCAAAATACTGGTTTTACCTAAAGGTTTGTGAATGTCCTAATTTCTTCAATGTTGAAAACTAAGCAAATACTACTTTCATGGAGTGCTATGCACTTGACTGCACTTACAATCAATAAAAAAACACTGGTTTTATCTAACAATCTGGGAATGCAGTATTTCATTCAATTTTGAACACTATGTCAGATACTGGTTTAATTGAATAGTATACAGTGGTTTACCCTAAGAATCAATGTCAAAACACTGGATTTAGCTAACGTTCTGTGAATGCAACATTATCTTCTGTTTTGTAAACTAAGCCAGATAATTCTTTCATTGACTGATAAGCACTTGCTTGCACTTACAATCAATGTCAAAACACTGCTTTTACCTAAAGTCCTGTGAATGCAGTATATGTTCTTTGGTTTTGTAAACCAAGGTAGATACTGGTTTCATTGACTGCTATGCACTTGATTTCACTTACAATGAATGTCAAAACACTGTTTTACATAACACTGTGAATGCAGTATGATCTTCAGTTTTGAAAACTATGACAGATAAATGTTCATCAAATGCTATGCACTGGTTTTCACTTGCAATCAATGTGAAAACACTAGTTTTACCTAATGATCTATGAAAGCAGCATGTTCTTCCATTTTGAAAAAAGGGCAGATACTGGTCTCATGACTGCTATGCACTTACACTTACAATCAATTTCAAAACACTGGTTTTACCTAATGCTCTCTGAACACAGTTCGTTCTTCAGTTTTGAAAACTAAGCCTGATACTAATTTCTTTGTCTGTTATGCACTGTTTTACAGTTACAATCAATGTCAATGCTCTGGTTTTACCAAACACTCTGTGATGGCAGTATGTTCACTTTTGCATCTCTAACCCTAAACCTAAACCTAAGAGTAAGTCTAAACCTAATTCTAGGCTTATCCCTATACCTAAACTAACACTCTGACTACAGTATGTTCCTTCACTTTTCTAACCATAACCCTAAACCAAACCCTAACTCTAATCCTATCTGTAAACTCTTACCCGAACCCGAACCCAACATTAAACCTGATGCTGTTCTTGACCTTGACCCTGAATCTAACAATGACTTGTCCTGACCCTGAAACTGATCCTGATCCTGACCCTAACCTTAACCCTAACCCAAAAGCTGAACCTAACTCTGACCCTGACCTTGACACTGAGCCTGACACTGACAGTGAAACTTAATCTTAACCTGACCCTCAGTTTTACCCTTGCCTTGGCCCTGACCTTGACCCTGAACTTAACACTAACCATAACCCTAACCTTAACATTAACCCTAAACTAACCCAACCCCAACCCTGTCCCTAACACTTTCCCTGACCCTGACATTGACTTTGACCCTAAACTAACCATAAACTTGACTCTGACACTGACACTGACACTGTCCCTGACCCTAGAAACTGACACTGAAACTGAAACTGATGATAAACCATAACCGTGACCCTTTCCCTGTCCCTGATCCAAACCACTAAACATGATGCTGACCCTGACCATGAGCCTGACTGTGGCCCTATTCCTGGCTCTGACCCTGACCCTGGTCCTGAACATGACCCTGGCCTTGATCCTGACCCTGGCCCTCAAACTGACCCTGGATCTCAAATTGACCCTGACCCTGAACCTAAGCCAAACCCTAACTTACAATCAATGTCAACACACTGGTTTTTACCTAATGATCTGTGAATGCAGTGTTATCTTCTGTTTTATAAAGTAAGCCAGATACTGCTTTCATTGAGTGTTATGCACTTTTTTGCACTTATAATTTACATCAAAACACTGGTTTTACCTGATTTTCTATGAATGCATTATGTTCTTTGGTTTTGAAAACCAAGTTAGATATGCTTTCATTGACTGCTGTGCACTTACTTTAACATACAATGAATTTCAAAACACTGGATTTACTTAATGCTCTGTGAATGCAATATTTTCTTCAGTTTTGAACACTAAGTGAGATACTGCTTTCATTGACTGCTCTACACTTGCTTTCACTTTCAATGAATGTCAAAACACTGATTTGACCTAATGCATTATGAATGCAGGTTTTTCTTGAGTTTTGTAAACTAAGTCAAATACTGCTTTCATTGACTGCTTTGCACTGGTTTTCATTTACAATCAATGTCAAAACACTAGTTATGTCTAAAGGTTTGTGAAGGCACTATTAATTTCAGTGTTGAAAATTAAGTGAGATACTGCTTTCTTTGACTGCTATGCACTTGCTTTCATTTATAATGAATGTCAAAACACAAATCAGTATGTTAAATCAAACCGAATGCATTATGAAAGCAGTTTGTTCTCCAGTTTTGTAAACTAAGTCAAATACTGCTTTCATTCAGTGCTTTGCACTTGACTGCACTTAAAATCAATGTCAAAACAATGGTTTTATCTTACAATCTGGGAATGCAGTATTTTGTTCAATTTTCAACACTAGGTCAGATACTGGTTTCATTCAATACTATGCACTGGTTTACCCTAACAAACAATGGAAAACACTGGATTTAGCTAACATTCTGTGAATGCAACATTATCTTCTCTTTTTTAAACTAAGCCAGATAATGCTTTCATTAACTGATAAGCACTTGCTTGCACTTACAATCAATGTCAAAACACTGCTTTTACCAAATGCTACATGAATGCAGCATTTTCTGCAGTTTTGAAAAATAAGTCACATACTGGTTACTTTGAATGGTATAAACTGGTTTTCACTTACAATCAATGTCAAAACACTGGTTTGACCTAACGCTCTGTGAATAGAATTTGCTCTTCAGTTTAGTAAACTAAGACAGATTCTTGTTTCATTGACTGCTATGAACTGGTTTTCTCTTGCAATCCATGTCAAAACACTGCTTTTACCTAAGGCTCTGTGAATGCAGCATTAACTTCTTTTTTGTAAACTAAGTCAGATACTACTTTCTTTGACTGCTATACACTTGTTTTCACTTGCAATGAATGTCAAAACACTGGTTTTACATAACACTCTGTGAATGGGGTATGATCTTCAATTTTCAAAACTATGCCAGATAAATGTTCATTGAATGCTATGCCCTGGTTTTCACTTACAATCAATGTGAAAACACTAGTTTTACCTAATGATCTATGAAAGCAGCATGCTCTTCAGTTTTGAAAAAAGGGCAGACACTGCTGTCATTGATGGCTAAGCACTTGTTTGAACTTACAATCAATGTCAGAAATATGGGTTTACCTGATGCTCTGTGAATACAGTTTGTTTTTCAGTTTTGAAAACAAAGCCTGATACTGGTTTCTTTGTCTGCTATGCACTCTTCTACAGTTATAATCAATGTCAATGTCCTGGCTTTACCAAATACTGTGTGATGCAAGTATGTTCACTTTTGTAACTCTAATCCTAAACCTAAACCTAACACTAACTCTAAACCTAACTGTAACCCTACCCCTATCCCTAACCCTAACCTAACACTCTGTGACTACAGTATGTTTCCTTATTTTTATAACCCTAGCCCTAAACCTTACCCTAACTCTAATCCTATCCCTAAACCCTAATCCTAATGCAAACACTAACCGTGATGCTGTCCCTGACCCTGAATCTAACAATGACCTTAACTTGACCCTGAAACTGATCCTGACTTTTACCCTAACCCTAAACTTCACCCTAACCAGAACATAACCCTAACCCTAAAGCTGACCCTAACCCTGACCCTGACCCTGACACTGAGTGTGACACTGACAGTGAAACTGAATCTTTACCTGA
>JAQZBX010031673.1:0-26213 GCA_029593785.1 Cabassous unicinctus
GTTCACCTGATTGTCTACAGCTGACCTTGTGGAGGAAACAGGAGCTAATCCCGGAGAGAAACACAGCCCCGGGAAGAGAGGAAGCCCAGAAGCCTGAACCCTGGCAAACGCCGGCAGCTGTCTTGCTCTAACACGTGGCAATGGACTGTGGTGAGAGAAGAAACATAATGCTTTATGGCCTGGTATCTGAGGACTTCTACCCCAAATAAATACCCTTTGTAAAGACCAACCCATTTTTGGTATTTCACATTAGCACCCCTCTGGCTGACTAATACACTAGTGTATAGAAATACTCCTTACTTTTGCATATTAATCTTGTATCCTGCCACTCTCCTGAAATTGCTTATTAGCGCTAGCAGCTTTAGTGTAGATTTTTATGGAATTTCTAGGTATAGGATCATACCATCTGCAAATAGTGAAAGTTTTACTTTTTCCTTTCTGATTTGGATTCCTTTTATTTCTTTTTCTTTCCTGATTACTCTAGCTAAAACCTCTAGGACTATATTGAACAATAGTGGTGGCAGTGGGCATCCTTGTCTTGTTCCCAGTCTCAATGGGAAAGCTTTCAGTCTTTTACCTTTGAGTACAACATTAGCTGTGGGTTTTTCATATATGGCCTTTATAATGTTGAGAAAGTTTCCTTCAATTCCTATCTTTTGTAATATTTTTATCAAGAAAGGATGTTGTATTTTATTTTTTCAAATGCCTTTACTGCATCAATCAATAGATTCATGTGATTTTTCTTCTTTGATTTATTAATATGGAGTATTACACTGATTTTCTTGTATTGAATCATGCTTGCATGCCTGGTATGAAACCCACTTGATCATGATGAATATTTCTTCAGGGAGATCAAATTAGTCTCACAAATTTTTTCACAGTCTTAGTGAAAGGTGTGTCCTCTAGACATTCCTGGAGTGGGTAGGCAGTTCTTAGATAGTACATCCATTCTAACATTTTGATTTTTCTGCGCCTTTTCATCCCCTCATCTACTGTAAACCAGAGCAATTCTGGCATCTCAATGTCAGGCAGTGTCAGCCATCTTTTGGCCCATGTTTCAGCCAGCCACCCAAACTGTTAGAGCCCTTTCTAACCCCTCAATCTACAACATTGAATCCGAATCTCTGCTTAGTGGGCTCATATCAATAAATTCAGCCTGATCCAACTTTATATTCTTCCACCATTTTCCCCACCCTTATTTTCCATTCCCACACATATTCCCCTGAATATGTCTATGTAAATTAGAAAATTCATGCAGTTCTTTTGGAGTATAGTATACTTCCTCATGTCTCACACTTTGTACCTCACCTTTGGGTGCTTGTTGTGACTTTAGTCTAGTTATAGGTCTTTTTTGCATATCTCTATGGCCAACTCATGCTGTGGACTCTCTGTGGCCTGTTGATTATTGGAAACAAAGTCATTAGTGCCCTTGAATCTAATCAGAGTAGAGAGACGATTGCAAAAATCCCAGAACCAATTCAAAAATCTCATTTTTAAGTTTCTGTTTCTCAAGAACCATTCCCAGTATCAAGCTGTATTAGTCAGGGTTCTCTAGGGAAACAGAACCAACAATAGATATGTGCAAATAGTATGAGATTTTATAAAATTGTCTCACATGATTGTGTTGAAGGCTTTACAAAGAGAAGTGGTTTCAGCATTCAGGCAGAGAATCCCCATCTCTACTTCAGATAGCCAACGTCTCTTGGGGAATTCATCGAAGACCTTCATTGGAGTCCCTGGCTTGCCCTGCAGAATTTGGACTTGTACATCCCCATGGTCATGTCAGACAATTATATAAAAACTCTTACTATTTACAGATAGCTCCTGTTGTTTCTGTTTCCCTAGAAAATCCTAATACATGGTGCTATAAGTAGGTACATATACCAAGGAAAACCAACACTTCATGCTTTGAAGTGAAATATGCCAATAACCAAAGCCACTAATGTCTAAACCCCTCACAAGTTCTCACCAGTCCCTTCCAACTCTTCAACAATACCTCCATCTACGTCCTCATCCTCCCTTACTCAAACCTGTGTCTCTATAAGTAGTAGTACTCAAAAGAAATAGACCACTATGTTTTTTTATTTATGTTTAAAGGTTTCTCTGTTTTCTTTCATTACTAGTTGCGAGGGAATTATTTTCTGCAGCAAATGTGCCCATTTTCAGCTCCATTATGGGCTAAATAAGCTTTTATAGTCTAGCCATGGGACACACCCTACCATCACTTGTAACACTGTTTTTATGGGATAAAATGTTATGAGTTCCACACAATCAATATTCAAATGAACTGCTAGAGCATCACCTGTTTGCCAATTGGGAGCTACTTTATGAGGCTGATTCTGTCGCTGCTGGTTGTGAGTCTATAGTGGAAGTTAAGTATGTTTGGCCAAGAATTTCCCATCTCTGTTTCCAGAATGTAGTTTCTCTCACTTCCCTCAGCATGTCATGCCTAAGCCTCTGACCCAAAGAGGAGTCTATAGGCCCTTTGCACCAGCAATGTGAGATTGAATACATAATCCTAGTCTTTTAGTAAATAAATCTTTTCCATGAAGAATCCCTATTTCATCAGCAACCTAGCAACAGAAGAGAAGCATACCACAAAAATGTGTTCAGTTGGCATTTGGTGATGAATGAATAAATGAATTAATGAACAAATGAGTGAATATTTGGATTATATCTATAATTTCTTCCTAGAATAAATCATGAAATGCAGGCATAATTCCTACCACATAGTTTGTCCAATTAATAAATGGGAAGAGAATAGTCAAGTTACTTCTCATTAATAGTAGCTACCAATTGTTGAAAATATAATACAAGGTAGTCACTCTGCTAAAGCCTTAATGTGCATTTAGTCTTCTAAAATACTATTAAATTGTCCATTTGACAGATAAGGCAACTTTATTAGTCAGCCAAAGGGGTGCTAATGCAAAATACCAAAAATGGGTTGGTCTTTATAAAAGGTATTTGTTTGGGGTAGAAGTCCACAGATACCAGGCCATAAAGCGTTAAGTTTCTTCTCTCACCAAAGTTGGAGCAAGACAGCTGCCGACGTTTGCCAGGGTTCAGGCTTCTTGGGTTCCTCTCTTCCCAGGGCTGTGTTTCTCTCCAGGCTTAGCTCTTCTGGTTCCTCCACAAGGTCAGCTGCAGACTACCAGATGAACGGCTTGCTTCTCTTCTCCTGGGGCCTTCTCTCCAACATCAAAACTCCAACATCAAAACTGCTTCTTAAAAACTGCTTCAACTCTGTTCTTGCCATGCCTTTTATATTTGATTCCCCACCCACCAAGGGTGGGGATACAGCAACTAAGACTTAAAAAGGTCAAATGACTTGGCCAATGTCACACAGAATGACAAGGTCACATTTAAAGTTTAGATCTAATTGGCTTGGTAGCCTGTTCTTAACCACTACATCAAAGTGCCTCACGAAATGTAACTTATTTTTCTGACCTTTCTCCAGTGAAGGACAAGCCCCCTTTTGAAAGCATTTTATAATCATTTTTTGAGCACATATAAATAGCCTATTCATCATACTTTTTTTCTCTTGTGACATCATGGATTCATGAAACACTTGATAGTGTTTCCAGAAGGTTTCTCTTTCTCTCTGTGGTCAATCTGTCTCTCAGACTCCCTATCCAACACAAGTACACAAAAGATATGTTTTCTCACTCAGGAAACTTATGTGGAGTGTTTTCAGTGATCATGTAGGCATGGCGGTATGCACTGGATGGGATCCCTCCTATTATATAATGTACTTAATTCACAAAGCACTTTCTACATCATTCCCCAGCTTCGTTAATCATGACAACATCTCCTTGTGGTAGATGTGGATCATGGACCATGGATGTCTTGGAAAAAGAATACACCTGTCCCTAGTCTCATCCTTCATAAGTAGTGGTTGTGGGCAGAGATCAAACTCAACTCTTTTGATTCCAAGTCTCTCACTCCTTCCAGGACCAGAGGACAAGGCGTTATTACCACCTGTTCTTCATGCAAGGACTTGAGTGAGAGGTAGCAAGCACCGTGATTAACAGCCCAGCCTCTGGATCTGGACCCTGGGCTTGAATCTTGTCTCTTCTACTTACTACCTTTGTGACTTTAGGCACATTAAAGTCCCTGGGTCTTGGTTTCATTCTTTATAAAATGAGATGATAATAGTACCACAGGATACTGTTGTGAAAATTAAATGAGTTAATTCATGTAAAATGCTTGAAACAGGGTTTAGAACATAGAATGCACCCAATAAATATTAACAATTATTATTTTTCTTATGATGGGTTTCTAAGAGCTGAGAGTATTTTTCTTATGATGGATTTCTGAGAGCTGAGGCTAATGCCTTTATTAACTCCTTAGTTCTAAAAAGCAAGAAATCACTGCATAACATACTCTTTTTTATCTATCGCTTTCTTTGTTCAACTTTGAGAGTTACATATGGTATTTATCATCATCTGTTTTATTATAACTCCAGAATTAATTCTCCATAATGCCTTTTGTATCCAGGGTGAGGGATATTAGTAATCAATTACAGCCTCCTCAGATCATCCTCATTATGGACTGCCTCAGGAAATAAACAACAAATCTTGTCTTTCCACCTTTGCCCTCTTTCTCTCTCTAGATACATTTTTCCATTGCATACCATTTAATCATCATAAAATAAATCCTCCTCATTAAAAAACAAATTCATCTCCTCTGGAGATCATTATTTATTAGTAGTAAGTTTCTACTAATGAAGCCTGTCCTTTCACTGGTTTGTTTAACTTGCCCATTTCATTTTGTGGAATGTTCTCGTAAAATTGAAATTATTTTCTCTTATTCCCATTCTTCAATTGAGCAACATGTTTTGTTTGTGTTATTTGCAGTTTGCTAAAGTTAGAACCTTTCTAATTTTGAAACCAGCCATTTTATACTATTTTTACCCTAATCATTTTCTAAACATGCTATGTTAGAAACTCCCGACAGAAGATGGAAAAAGGCAGAGAGTCCTGTTTCTAGCTTTAATTGGTATGGCTCTACAGGATTGCATTTTAACAAAAAATGTGTCATATTGGAATGTAAAAAAAAAGTATGATTCAAAATGGACTGTTAATAACTTTCATACAGCACCTTACTATGTACCTTCTTTGTGACGTTTTAAGTTATTAACATAGAGGAGAGCCTAATGGGTAAGAGCACAACCTCTGGAGTCCACTTGCCTGAATTCATCTCTGGCCCTACCATGCCCCAGCTCTGTGACCTCTAATCTCCTTTGGCTCCCTTTCCTCATCTAACAGTTACGATACCGTCGGGAGGATTAAAGGAGTTATGAATGTGTTTCTAGTCAGGATATGTTAGATTATGCTAAGAAACAACCTGAAACCTCTGTGGCTTAAGGCACCAAAGGTTTATTTCTCTCTGACACAAAGTCACCTGTGCGTTGGGACATCTCTCCAGGGTCGCTGACCTCCATGCGGCTGCTCAGGAATCCAGGTGGCTTGAATCCCGTGGCTTGACCATCTGGGCATGAGGTTTCCCATTTACAGCACAGGGAATGAGAGAGACCGGTGGACAGGCATGAGCTTTCCTGCCTCAGACCAGAAGTAACACACAGGCCTCCACCTACCTGAAAGAATCTTCCTAATGAGGAGAGAGAACAGAATATTTGCTGAACATCACAGGCTCTGCCACAAAATGTAAAACATTTAGAATGTTGCTGGGCACTCAGTAAGTACCCAGTCTGTGTTTGCTATTTTTATTATCAACAGAGAAGCAGCATACCAGTACTGAGCTAAGGAGTCAAGAACTAGGCTTTGAACCAGGGCTGTGGTTAGGTTGCAATAAAAGTGAACTAGGAAATGAACTTTTGTGTTTAGAGCAAGTGTCACAAGAAAACCCTGTAGGCCCATCCTGGGATTCTCAACCCTGCCCTGCAATCAATTAAATCTACTTTTCCCACTTTGGCTAGTAAAAGTCTTGTGTCATTAAACCAGCATTTTAACCTTTCAATAATTCAATTATCTCATCTGTAAAATGGAGATAATTATAGTCCCTTCCTCAGAGGGTAGGAATAAAGGGCTAATTAATTTACTGTTTTAGATCACTGTTAGCAAGGATTCACTACATCTTAGCTCTTATTATTCTATGACGTACAACTTTGGATATGCCCTTAAACATCTTTGTTTTCAGCTTTAGCATCTGTTATCTTCAAAGTATGACTGGAATATCTCTCGGGATGCTTCCAAACATTCACTTTCATGAACCAATGAGTAATTGTTTGTCTAACTTTGAGAGCCCATAGGAAGCAAGATTTGTTTCTAAAATAGTTGGGATTAAGCTCAGTGGGATTCCCAGCCTGGTGCTTTTTCCTTCAAATGGAGTCATTCCCCTATTCGTAGAATCAAACATGACTTAAATTAAGAATATTTAACTAACTCTAGCCTCTACCGTATGGGGCTCCATAGCAACTCACCCGGACTTCTGCAAAGAAGGCTGCTGGAATTTTGTTTGTGATTATATTGAATCTGTAGATCGATTTAGGTAGAATTGACATCTTTTTTTTTTAAAGATTTATTTATTTTATTTTATTTATCCCCCCCTTGCTGCCCGTGCTGCCATGTCCATTCGCTGCGCGTCCTCTCCGTGTCCGCTTATCTCCCCCTCACGGCGAGGTCCTGCCGCATCAGCCCACGGCGCCACGCGAGCCGGCCTGCCCTCACAAGGAGGTGCCGGGAAGCGAACCCGGGGCCTCTCACATGGCAAACGGGTGCTCCATCCATTGCGCCACACCCGCTTCCTGCCGTGAGGTTGCTGCATCAGCCCACTGCACCGCTCAGGCCGGCGTGCCCTCACAAGGAGGCCTTGGGATGCGAACCCGGGCCTCCCATATGGCAAACGGGGGCTCCATCCACTGAGCCACACCCGCCTCCCAGAATTGACATCTTAACACTATTTAGTCTTCCATTCTATGAACACAGAATATCTTTCCATTTACTTAGGTCTCCTTTGATTTCTTATAGCAATGTTTTTTAGTTCTCTATATACAAGTCCTTTCTATTCTTGGTTAGATTTATTCCTAGATATTTGATTCTTTTAGTTTCTATTATAAATGGAATTTTTTCTTGCTTTCTTCTTTAGATTAGTTATTACTAACGCATGTAAATATTACAATTTTGGGGTGTTGATATTGTACCCCACCACTTTGCTGAATTCATTTTATTATATCTAGGAATTTTGTTGTAAATTTTTCAGGATTTTCTGTATATAGGGTCATGTCATCTACAAATAGGGAAAGTTTTACCTTTTCTTTTCCAAACTAGATGTCATTCATTTCTTTTTCTTGCCTAATTACTCTGACAAGAACTTCCAATACAATGTTGAATAAATGTAACAATGTTTAATAGCTGGTGACAGTAGACATCCTTTTGTTGAGCCTAAACTTAAAGGGAAAATTTGTCTTTCGTTGTTAAGTATGATGTTAGCTGAGAGTTTTTCACATGTGCCTTTTATCATGCTAAGAAAGTTTCCTTCTATTCCTAGTTTTTGAGGTGATTTTATCAAGAAAGCATCCTAGATATTGTCAAATGCCTTTTTCACATCAATTGGCATTAACATGAGCTTTTGTTTTCCCTTCATTCTTTTAATGTGGTGTATTACATTAATTGATTTTATTATGTTGAACCACCTTTGCACACGTGGGGTAAATCCCATTTGATCATGATGTATAATTCTTATAATGTGCTGTTGGATTCAGTTTGCTATTATTTTTTGAGGGTTTTTTTTTGCATCTTTGTTCATAAAAGATATTAGTCTGTAATTTTCTCTTCTTGTGGTGTCTTTATCTGGCTTTGATATAAAGATATGTTGGCCGCCTCATGGAATGAGTGGAGTATTCCCTCCTCCGCAATTATTTTGAAGGGCTTGAGCAGCACTGGTTTAATTTTTTTTGGAATGTTGGGTAAAACTCCCCTGTGAAGCCATCTGGTCCTGGGCTTTTTTCTTTCTTGGGAGGTTTTTCATTAATGATTCGATCTCTTTACTAGTTTTTGGTTTGTTGAGATCTTCTATTTCTTCTTGAGTCAGTGTAGGTAATTTATGTACTTCTGGGAATTTGTCCAGTTCATCAATGTTATCTAATTTTTTTGGCATATAGTTGTTCCTAACATACTCTTATAGTTCTTTTTATTTCTGTGGGGTTGGTAGTAATGTTTCCCTTTCCGTTTCTGATTTTAGTTACATGTGTTCTCTATTTTCTTTGTCAGTCTAGCTAAAGATTTATCAATTTAATTGACCCTTTGAAGAACCAACTTTTGGTTTTGTTGATTCTATTGTTTTGTTATTCTCTACTTCATTTACATCTGCTCTAATCCTTTCATTTCCTTCCCTGTGCTTGCTTTGTGTTTAGTTTCCCTCTTCTTTTGTATGTACTTTTCTGCATTTGACAATATCAGTTTTGAGATCTTTCTTCTTTTTTAATGTAAGAATTTAAAGCTATACAATATGGGCAAAATCTATGATAAGGTGGAAGGGGGTGGTTGGGCAGTGGATGGAAATAATAGTGGTGCAGTGATGTGATTGGGTTTGATGGTGCAGGAATGTGAGGGGCAGTAGGGTGGTTCTACCCATGGAACTGGGGGGAATGTTAGAGGGAAAGAGCAGGTGAACTCTGGAGATTTGCAGGTCTGTAGTTAAAACTACAATGGTGGGAATGTTCTTTTGACAAATATGGCAAGGGAGGGTTACTGGTGCAGGGTGTCGGGGGTGGAGGGATATGTGGGATAGGGCATACCAGAGATATGCCTCTATGGAATATGAAAGTGTTCATCTTGTCATAGTGTGTTATCTCAGTGGGTGGAGACTCATATAATAAACAAGAAAATATCAAACTCCCATCCTGGGTATTCCTGCTATGTTCTCAATTACACAGGCAAGAAAGTAGGCAGTGCCTAATAAAAGAAAACAGACCAATATATCAAGGCCTCAATATTATTGCATGTAACTATGAACCTTATTCTTCAAAAACTGAAGCTTAGTGGTTACCATAGGTTCCCAGGGGAGGGAGAGGGAAGAATGGAACAGATGGAACATAGGGCACATATAGGGCATTGGAGTTGTTCTGCATGATCTTGCAATGATGGATACAGGCCATTTTAAATCTTGTCAAAAACTATAAAAGTGTTTGGTGCAAAATGTAAACCATAAGGTAAACCATTGACCATGGTTAGTAGGAATGCTTCAATATTTATATGTCAATTGTAACAAATGTACCATACACATGTAAAATGTTATTAATAGGGGAGAGTGGGAGAGGGGAGGGGGTTGGGTATATGGGAATCCCCTATATTTTCTTTGTGACTTTTCTGTAACCTAAAGATTCTTTGAAGATAAAGAAAAAAAAAAAAAGATACTGGGGGAACATAGAGAAGAAATTTAATTATCACTGTAAATAAAAGCTAACAGAAAGGCACAATGAATTTTTTAAATTTTATTCTTTTTTAATTTTTGTATTTTATTTGTTATTCATTATTATTATTATTTTATTTTATTATTATTATTATTTATTTTTTTGGCTTTGCTTTGGGGAGGTTTTGGATCACAAAAGGGTCTCAACTGTGGCAGAGGAATATCACCGATGCGGGGTGTCAGTGATAGGGGGATGTGTGGGGAGGGGTGCACCTGGGGCATGCCTCTATGGCATATGAATATGTTCAAGGGGTCATGGGGCATTATCTTGGTGGGTGGAGTCCCACACAATAAACAAAAGAATATTGAATTCCCATCCTGGGAAGTCCTGCTACATTCTCTAATAGAGCAGCAAGAATCCCCTGAGTACATGGGCAGTACCTAGCAAAGGAGGACAGACCATTATGGCAGGCCCTTGATATTGACAGTTGTACTTATGAACCTTTGCTTGCGGAATTGAAACTTAGCTTAGTATTATATATTGTCTAACAGTTACCTCTTGAGAGCTTCCTTGTTGCTCAAATGTGGCTTCTCTCTAAGCCAAACTCAGCATATAAATGCATGACCTTCCCCCTGGCATCAGACAGGGATCCCAGAGATGAGCCTCCCTGGCACTAAGGGATTATTACCAAATGCCGCTAATGATGCTTCTGGAAAAATACCTTGACCAAAAGGGGAAAATATTAAATACAAATGAGTTTTCATGGCGAAGAAATTTCAAAGTGAATAGGGAGGTCATTCCAGAGATTACCCTTATACACGTCTCAGAAGGATCTCATTGACTGCCACAGTAAACAGTGCCTCAAACAGCGGGGCTCCTGAGGGCTTAGAGACATCTAGACACTATAAGCAGGGTGGGCAATTTCAGGAATTTGGCACCCTGTCAGTAGACCTTACTTTGGAAAATATGCTCCTCAGTGTAACAGAGTTAGACTAATATATAATTTCCCTACACATGGCTCTTTTGCCCCTTTTATTTGAACCTATAATTAGCACTATACTTGTTAAATATATGTTCCAGAGACATAAATCTTTGGTCTGTTCACATGCTGGTTGAACTCTGAATCTCAGCAGAGTTGCAACACCTACTCTCCAGTTCATTGGACTCACCAAGGACAACTAACAAAAGGACGATGATGGGCAATGTCCATCCCCCAAGAAACAGAGTATTTACACCTGCAAGCAAGACAGTTCCATCCATCTGCCCCATGGGATCTAAGCCCTTCTCAATCAGAAATAGAGTGGGCTTCACCATCCCCAAATCCTCAAGATTGAGGAATGAACAAACATAAGGGGGAATGCAACTATGGACTAAAGTAGACTTACAATTATTCTAGTCATAGAAAAACTTGTATCATTGATTTAAGGATAGTGGCCACCAAAGATTCTCATGGGAGGGTGAGGGTAGAATAGGTATGACATGGGACATTTTTGTGACACTGGAATTGTCCTGTATGACATTGCAATGACAGATACAGGCCATTACACATTTTGTCAAAACCTATAAAATTGTGTGGGGCAAAGTGTAAACTATAATGTAAACTATAGACCATGGTTAGCAGCAATGTTTCAATATGTGTTCATCAATTGTAACAAAAGTACCACACTAATGAAAGATGTTGTTAATGTGGGAAAGTGTGTGTGGGGGAGGAGGGGGTATATGGGATTCCTCCTATGTTTTTTTTTAAAGCAATTTTTAAAAATTTATTTATTCCCCTCCCCTCAGCCACTTGTGCTTGCTGTCTGCTTTCTGTGTCCATTCGCTGTGCGTGTCCTCTGTGTCTGCTTGTCTCCCTTTGTTCCATCATCTTGCTGTGCCAGCTCTCCACAGGCATGGGCCAACTTGTCCTCACCAGGAGGCCCCTGGAGCTGAACCCAGGGCCACCCATATGTTAGATGGGAGCTCAACCACTTTAGCTACATCTGCTTCTCCCCCCTATGTTTTTGATGTAACATTTATGTAATCTAAAGCTTCTTAATAAAAATTTTTAAAAATTAAAAAAAAAAGAATTTAGAGCTATAGAGTTCCTTCTCAGCACTGCTTTTCCTGCATCCCATTGATTTTGGTATGTTGTTTTCATTTTCATTCCCTTCCAAATATTTCCTAATTTTGCTCATGATTTCTTCTTTGACCCATCGGTTGTTTAAGAGTATATTGTTTAATTTCCACATACCTGTGAATTTTCCATTTCTCACCTTGCTATTGGTTTCCAGTATCATTCCTTTATCGCTGGAGAAGATAAATTGTATTATTTCAATATATTTGAATTTACTGAGACTTGTTTTGTGACCTACCATATGGTCTATCCTGGAGAATGATCCATGTGTACTAGAGAAGAATGTGTATTCTGCTGCTGTTGAGTGAGGTGTCCACTATATGTAAGTTCTAGTTGGTTTAGGTATCATTCAAGTCTTCTATTTCCTTATTGCTCTTGTGTCTATATGGTCTATCCATTACTGAAAGTGGTGTATTAAATTCTTCTACTATTAATGTAGAACTGTCAATTACTCCATTCAAATCTGTCAGTATTTACTTCATATATTTTGGGAATGCTGTCAGGTGCATATGTATTTATAATTGTTATATTTTCTTATTGAATTGACCGCTTTTCAGTATATAATGACCTTCTTTGTCCTTTGTAACATTTTTTGGGGGGAGGTGTTACTGGGTGCTGGGGATTGAACCTAGGATATCGTATGTGGGAAGCCGGTGCTCAACCACTGAGCCACATTGGTTTCCCTGAGTTAGTTTTTTCATTTGTTTTGCTTTTTTTTTTGTTTGTTTGTTTGTTTGTTTTCAGGAGTCACTGGGAACCGAACCCAGGACACCTCCCATGTGGGAGACAGGCACTCAACCACTTGAGCCACATCTGCCCCCTGGTTTTTTACTTAAAGTCTATTTTATCTGTTATTAACATAGCTATCCCAGGTCTCTTTTGGTTACTACTTGCAAGGTAATTTTGCCATTTTTTTTTCACTTTCAACCTGCTTAAATCTTTGAATTTAAGGTGAATCTCTTATAAACAGCATATAGTTGGGTCTTGCTTTTTTAATCCAGCCTGCAAATCTCTGCCTTTGTATTGAAGATTCTAATTCCATTACATTTAAAGTAACTACTGATAATGCAGGGCTTTCTGCTGACATTTTGCTATCTAGTCTTTGCATATTTTAAAACTTTTAAACCCTCAAGTTTTTGTTAATGTCTACTTTCATATTTCTTTAACTTTTTTTTCATTGTACTATATACAGTATATACATTCCATACCATATATTTTCTCTGTGGCTACCAAGGAGTTAATATTTAATATCCTAAATATATAGCAATCTTTTTCATTTGATACCAACTTATCTTTAATGGCATACACATATACTGTTCCTATATGTTCTGCCCCCCATCTTTTGATTGTCCTTGTTACAAATTATATCTGTATATGTTGTATGTCCAAAATCATAGATTTATTATTACTTTTTAGGTGTTTATATTTTAGTACCTGTATGAAGTAAGAAGTGGACTTACATTCTAAAATATATATAATAGTCTGACATTTGTAATTACCCAAATGGCTGCATTTACCAGAGGTCTTCATTTCTTTATACTTCCATGATGCACTGTCTAGTGTCCTTTCCTTTCAGTATGAAGAACTCCCTTTAGCACTGCTTGTAGGGCAGGTATAACAGTAATGATCTCCCTCAGGTTTTGTTTATCTGGGAATGTCTTAATTTCTCCCTCATTTTGAAAGTATGTCTTAATGATATAAGATTCTTGGTTGGCAATTGTTTCCTTTAAATATTTCACTTTAAATATTGCACTTTAAATATTTCAACCCACTGCCTTCTTCCCTTCATGGTTTCAAACGAGAAATTGGCACTCAATCTAATTGGGACTCCTTGTCCTTTGCATTTAACAGTTTGACTGCTATGTGTCTGGCCACACTTCTCTTCTCATTCATTCATCCTGTTTGTTGTTCATTGGGCTTCTTGGATGTATGGATTCATGTCTTTTGCAAAGTTTGGCAAGTTTTCTATCATTACTTCTTTGAATATGCCTTTTCCTTTCTCTCACTTTTCTCCCTCTGGAATTCCCAGAATGTGTCTATTGGTATAGTTGATGGTGTTCCACAGGTATCTTAGGTTATTTTAACTTTTTCTACCTCCTTTTCCTTTCTAGTCCTGAGCCAGACTCATTTCAATTGCTTTGTCTTCAAGTTCACTGATTCTTTCTTCTGACAGCTCCAACCTGCTATTGAAACCCTCCTGGAAATTTTTCACTTAAGTTATTGTCCTCATCTCCAGTAGTTCTGTTTGCTTCCTTTTAAAAAATTTCTATCTTTTTATTGAGATTCTCATATTGTCCGTTCCTTGTTTTCCTGATATCCTTTAATTTTTTCTCTGTATTTTCTTTCATGTCCTTAAGCATATTTAAGATCATTTTTTTAAAGTCTTGTCCAGTGTATTCATGGTATGGTCTTCTTCATTGTTGTTTCCTGGATTTTTTTCCTTTTCTTTTGGGTGGGCTGTCATTTCCTGTTTCATTTTTTGTCTTGTAATCTTTTGCTTCACACTGTATATTTTAAGTGTTTTAAAATGTTAATTCTGGGATTTAGTCCCTGACCTGTTTCTTGGGTTTCTATCCACCTAGTGATAAGACTGAGATTTTCTTGAGTGCCAGGAGCTAATATAGCCAAACAAACCAAAGCAAAAAAACACCTTTTGCAATCTTTGCAAATTGCTTTTGTGTTGGCTGGTACTCTCTTTCAGTTGAGCTCCCCTGTCAAGAAGATCTGCCCAAGGCAAGTACAAAGTGAAGAGTGCTCTCTGTCTTTTCTGGACCAGTATCTTGTCCTGGCTTGTGCTTGCTATTGACCTTAGTTCATTACCCTGTTTACAGGAATTTGAATGTTCCCTCTAGTTCCTAAGAAACAGGCCTTCTCCTTATTCCAGGTTCTCCACCACAGGATTTAAAGCAGGCAGGCATTTGCCCTGGGTTGTCCAACCCAGTTGTTTCTTATACTGCTGCTTTCACTGTCTCACACTGCTTTTGCCTGGATGACAAATTCTGGGAGAGGGGGAAAGCTGGAAAGAAGCTTTCTAGATAGAAGGAGGCCAGGGACCACAGTAGGAGCAACCCCTGGCTCCACCCTGTCCTGGGAAGAGTATAAGGGAGGGACCAGCAAGGATGCCAAGAGCTCCTTCTATCACTCTTTGAATATGCATTTTCTTCATTTGGTACTTGCCTGATAAATGCAGGACTTTAACTGTTTTCCATAGTTTTGAGGACAGGTACTGTCTTTAAGTCTCTTCTGCTACTTTACCCAAGGTTGAAAAGAATAATGGCTTCCCTCAGAGTTGAGACATCAGTGATCTCTAGTAGCTAATCAAAAGCATTGGTCAGCAATCAGATCGCACACCTCCAGATCTTGGGGAATTAGGTCTTTATATCCCACCCTGGCACCAGCAAACTGTACCATGGGTCAGGGTTCAGTACCTCATGCTGCCTGCCATGAGGCTGGGGAACAGGTGATGGTAGCCATGCACAGAGCTTACAGTTTACTGGTATTTTACCTCAATTTACCAGCCTCTTATTCCCATTCTTTACTGGATGCTGCAAAGTGTTCTACTAGACCCTGGAGTTTCACAACAGTTGACTCAGACAGTACCTGCCTGTTTAATAGTTATTCTGGTAGAGGGACTGATTCCTGGAGCTTCCTACTCCACCATCTTCTCACAGTCCATCTCCTTACTCAATTGAATCTGATCAGTCCATTAGTTGAGAGAATCTGACACTTTGCCAGTGTCCTGGTCTCTGGCAAAAATAGCACATATACTAGAGTTTGCCATAAAAATCTAGAGTTAATTCAAGCCATGATCAGGACTGAGGCCTGTGTCTTATCTGTCATTGTCATCACTTTGGGATGAGGCACCCATGCTGTACTGAACCCCCAGAGGTTACATGCTTGATATCAATCTTACTGTCTTTGGCAGAAAGGTAACTTCAGAAATGCATTGCTCCATAACATGTCTAATGATGGGATGACCAGTAAGCAGTAAAAGAAACCACCTAAGATATAATGCAACAAAGCAGCATCCAGAAATGAGCCTTTGGAAGTTATTTCTTTTGAGGATGGCTACAGACACAGCACACATAAAAAAACCATTCAGATTTGGAATCAAAGAGAGCTTTGTTCAAACTCTGGCTTCAGCACCAACTGTTTAAGCCATCTTAGAGTAGCATCTTGATCTCTTTGGTCTTTTATTTCCTTGTCCATTAAATGGAAGTAATTGTATTAATGGGGCTATCATAATTGTAAGAATCAATCATATACTACATAATTGTGTAACTTTGGAGAAGTCACAAAAACTTTCTCTGTCTCAGTTGCCTCATCTGCCAGTGCAGAATAAGAAGAACACTTACCTCATAGAATTATTGTGAGGATTAAATGACATAGTATGTGCATGGTGCTTCGAAATGTGCTTAGCACAGAGTAGACAGACATTCAGAGTATGTTGGCTATTATTTGTTATTATAATATAAATCTCCTATGTTCCTTTCATAGAACCATGAGCAATGATATGAGTATTATGAATCAAGGACCAAGCTCTGACCAAGGGCTGCTGTTCAGGTGAAATGAAAAGGCTCCAGGAAACTAGTCACCGCAGGAAACTTTTTATTTGAGTTTAATGATGATAGTTTGAGTTGTACCAACCAAAGTCCTGTGGCCCTACTGCTAACAAAGTGAAACAGTAGCAAAATTCTTACAAAAAGATTCAGATCTTGGAGCTTTTGCCTCTCCCTGGGTGTCTTGAGTGAGTCACCATTCAGGTCACAGTGTGCTCACATATAATAGAGGGGGTTGTATTAGCTGATTTCTGAGGCCCATGTGGCTCTGAAATTAACAGAATTTCCAGCACATATACGCCTGTCTCTTATTTGTCATATATTTTATGAAACACTTTTTAAAACCATAGTTTTACATAGAGAAAATTAGCCTATATCCTTGCAAACTAAATATTTATATGCATAAAAACATGGTAGGTAGGGAAAAATCTATTTGTTACTGTATTATCTCCATTTCTGTCATGCAGAGAGGTATTCATGAAATTCATATTTTGGACTTTGTTTTCCTTTCCTGTTTTAAATAATTTCTTTTTTAATGCTCTCTTTTCATTTTCTAAACTTCCTTTCACCTCTTTCCTTCTCTCTACCCAGAACAGATGTTCTAATATTCAGGCAAAAAGTTATATTGCTTGATGAAGGTGGAGAAGAGAAGACGAAAACAGCAGGAAGCCTGACTTGACTCACTGTGCTATTAGAACATTTTGAAGTATTATTTGGGTTGCTTCCTGAAAAAGGTGGTCCAGGTCAAGTATTATTAACTTTCTGCTTTTCTTTGTGAAATTACAATTCAATCAGACTCTTGGAGGACTCTACTTATCTTTTTCGTTTTTGTCATTGAACATTTTTCTAAAACTATACAAAGCCCCTGAAAATCAAAATGGGACAGTGTTGCATTGCATATTTTAAAGCCCAGTACTACAATTATGCTAATGTAATTAAGCTTTATGAATATAGTATGCAAATCAAATTGTCAAGAACTATACCAAATAAAATTGTTCTTAAAGATAGAACAGATTAGTTTTGAAATTCTTACAAGGATCACTGTTTCACCAATTCCTAAGTAGAATATCACTCTGTAAAATGATTTAAAAAATGTTTTAAGAACATAATCACCAATATTTAGATAATTTTCACATTTTTCTCCTTGGAAGTGACATGTTTTGATATAAAGAGGAGAAAAACTGTATCTGTTTGTAATGGAAAGTTTTAAGTATCAATATCTAGAAAGTATTTAGAAGTTATATTGGAAATACAGACAGACTTTTCTCCAGTTGGAACATAATATGACACACCATATTTTATGACAAGCTGCTTAAATAGAGATGTTATATGTGAAGTTAATTTTTAGTCCATGAATATAGTTAATGAAAAATGTGTTTGAGTCATCAGAGAGATCTGAAATCTATCAGTGGTTACTCTATGAAAGTTTAAAGTAGCCATCTGAGAGGCTCAATGATGAAGAGTGATGACAACATGGGTCTTGAGTCCCTTCTCTTGAGTCTTCTTGCGTCCAGGGTTGACCCAGCTTTAATGTCTGGGTGTTCACAGTAAGCCCTCATCAGCTGTCACCTATTTGACCCTCCAGTGTCTGAACTTTCAGAGACCAGCCAGAACAAAATCATGGAACACATGACTATAAATAGAAAGGGTCGTTATTTTTGTGTGTGTGTGATCTTTTAAATATTATGATTATAAATGTCACATTTGTTCATTTCAGAAAAGTGAGAAGTAGAGAAAAGTGAAACAAGAAGAAAAGTTCTCTGTTACTTGATAGCATTTTAGTATTTTGTCCAACATTTTCTGTTCCTTTTTCAATAAAATGCATACATTTCTGCTATACAATTTTGAATTTTGTATTTTTAGTTGAAAATAATGTCCTATGACTTTCCCTATGTTTTTCAACTTCATTTTTAACCTACCCTATGGGTAGACCTTGGTTTATATAAATGCCCCCACCAATGTTGAACATTCAATATTCTTATATTGGGTAAATTAATAGAAACTGAGTTTGTTGTGAAAAATACCTTGTATTTCAAGGAAGTTATTTAATCTCATACTAGCTGACATAGAGTATGAGACTGATACTACCTACTATTCTTAGGATTCAATTTTGTAAGTGGCAAAGACTAAAGAAGGCAAGTGAGGAATCAATCTCCTGTCACAATTTAAAAAATATTCTTCTATAAATCAAAATGAAATGTTTTTTAAATCACTTCATCCGTAAACTTAAAAACAATGTGTTTTTTTAAAGGTAGACCAAAAATTGTATTATAATAGGTACAACTAGGTTTTCTACAAATTTTAAGAAAATTATGGATTTCACTTTGAGAAGAATGAAACTCATTATTAATAATATTATCTGCTCAACCAAAAATTATGATTGATTGGTGGTAAGGGAGGGGGTATTTGAATTAGTTACTCCACATTAGTTTAATTAAATGAATGGGTGTGCTGGCACAGAGCTTACATTGATTCATTTCTGACAAATAAGTATTAGGTTGCATACTTTGACATATCTCCCCTTCAGTTTTGCAATAAGATTATTTTTAGGGTGAGTCATACACTGGTTCTACTAACTGGGCTTTGTGTGAGAAGCTACTGCCTCCAATAGTATTTCTTTGTTGATACATCATCTCTTTTATCCACAGGTTCCCAGAAGTCTCCATTCAATAATTTCTATTACATTTCTCACTTTAATCCATTCTAGTTTACTTGTGAACAATAATCATGTAAGAGTTTCCTTTCCAAAGGGACCAAAGTCTAATACTAAAAGCATTAAATTCTACTAGTATTGTTGCCAGCATTAGCCAGCAGACGGGGACAAGGGAGGCAAATGACATTCGGGATTTTGTACTCCCTTTGTGAGATCTTCAGCTCTGTCTTCTCTCCTGAGCTAATTCTTTTTATTTATTTATTTATTTTTTTATTTTATTTTTGTTAGAGAAGTTGTAGCTTAAAGGACAATCATGCATAAGTACAAGATTTCCATATACCCCCCTATTATTAATACCTTGCATTGGTGTGGAACATTTGTAACAAATGATGATAGCACATTTTTATAATGGTACTATTAAATATAGGCCACATTTTAACTTAGCTTTCACTGTTTGTGTAGTTTACTTTTATGGATTTATTTTTTTAATTTTTATTCTGTTACCATATATATAATCTAACATTTCCCCTTTTAATCACATTCAGATATATATTTCAGTGCTGTTAATTACATTCACATTGTTGTGCTACCATCACTACCATGCTTTACTAAGGCATTTACATCATTCCAAATAGGAACTCTATACATTTAGATCCTTAATTTCCCATTCCCTCTACCCACCCAGTCTCTGGGTAACCTTTAATCTAGATTCTGAATCTGAGTTTGCTTATTCTAATTGTTTCAAATCAGTGAGGTCATACAATATTTGTCCTTTTGTGTCTGGCTTATTTCACTCAACATGATGTCTTCAAGGCTCATGCATATTGTCACATATATGAGAACTTCATGCCTTCCTCCTTTTTATGACTGAATAATATTCCATTGTATGTGTGTACCACATTTTATTTTTCCATTCATTGATTAATGGACACTTGAGTCTCTTCCTATCTTTTGGCAATTGTGAAAATGCTGCTTGAACATTGGTATGAAAGGGTATCTCATTGAGGTTTTGATGTGCATTGCCCTGATAGATAATGATGTGGAGCATCTTTTCATGTGCTTTCCAGCTATCTGTGTATCTTCCTTGGAGAGATGTTTATTCAAGTCCTTTGTCCATTTTTAATTGGGTTGTTTATCTTTTTGTTGTTAAGTTGAAGGATTTCTTTTATATTCTGGATATTAAATCTCTATTGGATATACGGTTTCTAAATATTTTCTCCCATTGAGTAGGTTGTAGTTTTACTTTCATGATAAAGTCCTCTGAGGAAAAAGAGTTTTTTTTATTTTGATGAGGTTCCATTTATCTATTTTTTTCTTTGGTTGCTTGTACTTTGGTGTAAAGTCTAAGAAACTATTGCCTAACACAAGGTCCTGAAGATGGTTCCCTATGTTTTCTTATAGAAGTTTGACAATTCTGGCTCTTATATTTAGGCCTTTGATCCAAATTGAGTTGAATATTTGTATAAGGTGTGAGGGAGGAGCCCTCTTCTTATTTTTTGCAAATGGAGATACAGTTTTCCCAGAACCATTTGTTGAAGAGACTGTTCTTTCTCAATTGAAAGATCTTTGCCTCCTTGTCAAAAATTCAGTTGGTCATAAATGTGATGGTTGCTTTCTGTGCTCTCAGCTTGATTCCATTGGTCTATATGTCAGTCCTTGTGCCAGTACCATGCTGTTTTGATTACTGTGACTTTAAAATACATTTTAAGATCGAGAAGAATGAGTACTCCAACTTCATTTTATTTTTCAAGATGACTTTAGCTATTTGGGGCCACTTATGCTTCTATAAAAATTTTTTGATTGGCTTTTCTATTTCTGCAAAGAAAGTTGATAGAGACTTTATAGCAATTACATTGAATTTATAAATTGCTTTGCATAAGATTTATATCTTAATGATATTTAGTCTTCCAACCCATGAACACATAATATCCTTCCATTTGTTTAGCTTTTATTTGATTTCTTTAAGCAGTGTTTTGCAGTTTTCTGGGGACAAGTAATTTACATCCTTTGTTAGATTTATTCCTAGTTATTTGATTCTTTTAGTTGCTATTGTAAATGGAATATTTTTCTTGATTTCTTCTTCTGCATGTTCATTGCTTGTGTATATAAACACTACTGGTTTTTGAGCTTTGATCTTGTACTCTACCACTTTGCTAAATTCACTTATTAGCTCTAGGATTTTTTTGTGGATTTTTCATGATTATCTGTATATAGGATGGTGTTATCTGCAAATAGAGAAAGTTTTGCTTTTTCATTTCCAATTTGGATGCCTTTAATTAATTTTTTCTTGCCTAATTACTCTGGCAAGAGCTTCCAGCATAATGTTGACTAACAGTGGTGACAGTGGACATCCTTTTCTTGTTCTCAAACTCATAGGGAAAGCTTTCAGTCTTTCACCATTAAGTATGATGTTAGCTGTGGGCTTTTCATTTATGCTCGTTATCATGTTGAGGACATTCCCTTCCATTCCAAGTATTCTAAGTGTTATTATCATGAAAGTTTGCTGGATTTTGTCAAATATCTTTCCTGCATCCATTGTGATGACTATGTGGCTTTTTTACTTCCTTCTGTTAATGTTGTGTATTACATTAATTGATTTTCTTATGTAGAACTAACCTTGCATACCAGGGATAAATCCCACTTGGTCATGGTGTATAATTCTTCTAATATGCTGTTGGATTTGGTTTGCTAGTATTTTGGTGAGGATTTTTCTATATATATTCATAAGAGTTATTGCTCTGTGCTGTTTTTTTCTTGTGGTATCTTTATGTGGCTTTGGTATGAAGGTGATTTTGGTCTCATAGACAATATTAGGGAGTATTCCCTACTCTATATTGTTTTGAAAGAGTTTGAGCAGAATTGGAGTTAAGTCTTCTTGGATGGTTTGGTAGAATTGTCCTGTGAAGCCATTTGGTCCTGGGCTATTCTTTGTGAGGTTCTTGATTACTGTTTTACTCTCTTTACTAGTAATTGGTTTGTTGAGATTTCTTCTTTAGTCTGTGTAGGTGGTTTGTGTGTTTCTAAGAATTTGTACTTTTTATCTAGGTTATCTAATTTGTTGTTGTACAGTTGTTCATATTATAAAAGCCAACAGAGTTCTGGTACTTTGCATCAGCATCTCTTTGGCTAACTAACACAGTTTCCCTCATAGCTGGGCCTCCAGCTATTTGAAATCACTAATCAAAAGCCATGATCAGTGATTGGCCATGCCCACCCCTGGCCTTGGGAAAGAGGATTTTTATGTTCCTTTGTGTCACCAGTGTGCTAGCCAGTGTCTGGACACCATGGTACCCTGCTGTGAGGGTAGAAGCTGGGCACTGGTGGCTACTACTTGGACAGATCAATTTTAATGTTCTTTACCATAACTTATCAGCCTCTTCTTCTCACTCAGTCCTGTTTACTGTACAGTGTTCTTTTGCCCTCTGGAAATTGAAAATAGTTGCTTCAGATACCACCTGCATGATTTACAGTTGTTCTTGTGGAAGGATTGAGTCCTGAATATCCCTACTCCACCATTTAACCACAATCCCTTCCTGAGCTACTTATTATGAAGCCAACTGCTTAGTTCTCAATTTCATGTGAGTTGGCTCTCTGATAATTAACCAGCTACTCCAAACTGAAATTTATCATAATTGCCATCTAATCCAACTCTTGATCATTTTTTCTCTATTTCAGTTGATGTCTTCACCATTGTGCCAATCATGTAGGTCAGAAAGCTGGGAATAACATAGATTTCTCCCTCTCACTCACTATATTTAATCAACTGGTAAGTTGTGGTGGTTTGGAACTGTGTATACACCAGAAAATCATGTTCTTAAAAGTAATCTACTCCTGTGGGTGTAAATCTATTGGAAGTAGGAAATTTTGATAAGGTTACTTCAGTTAAGGCATGGCCTAGTGTGAGTCTTAATCTTCTTACTGAAGTCCTTTATAATAGAATTAAATTCAAAGAAAAAAAAGCTATGGAAGCAAGAAGCTAAAAACAACAAAACCTGGAAGATAAGGGAGAGACCAGAAGAGGTTGCCACATGCCTTGTCATGTGACAGAGGAGTCCAGGATCACTGGCAGCTGGTCTTTGGGGAAAAAGCACTGCCTGATGATGCCTTGATTTGGATTTTTTTTTCTCCACCTACAAACTGTAAACTTGTAAGCTGATAAATTTCCATCATTAAACCAATGCATTTCATGGTATCTACTTTGAATGGCTTAGCAAACTAAAACACAAGTCCTGCCATTTCCATTCGCTACATATTCTACAAGTCTGTCTGTATTAGTCATAAACAATACCAAACTGCCACTCTCCACCCTCTGAATTCTAAGAAGACATTACAATATTAAAAAAAAAAACAAAAAAAACTTTATATCAGTAATAATGCTAAGTACAAAATCATATCACAATCAGTTTAAAGAAATACAGTTTGTCTTAGGGCAAAGTCCCATCTGGCTATAGACCTCAGAAACTTACAAAACCATTTATCTGCTTCCAATATACAAAGGGACAGACAAAGGATAAACACTTGCATTACCATAAGGAGAAATTGGGTCCCCTACAGTTTCGTAAACCTGCAGGGCATACTCCATTAGATTTCAAAGTCTGAGAGTCATTCTTAAGATGATAATTTCTTCTCCCTGGGTCCTCATATGGGCCCATCCTTTCCACAGTTTTTCCCAATGGCCATTTTCTTGGTTTTACCCACATCAAGCATCTGGGTGGTGACCGAACTCCAGACTTCATCCTCCAAGAGCTTTGGGGTGATGGTCATACTTTATTCAATCTTTGGGGATAGAGTCTCAGCCCTCTTATTACAGGAAGGGGGAGACAACATTCTCCCTAATTTCTGGTCTATAGGCCCAACCCTTTCAGAGCAGTGAGTTGGTGACCTGGTCTTCCCTAATCCATGGGGGGCAGGCTTACCCCTCTCAGACCTATGGGATGTAGCCCTTATTCTCCCCAACCCTTGGGGAATGTGCTCCACCCTCTCTGTAGCCCAGGGCAGCAGAACTCTCCCTCAACATTGGGCTGGAACATCCACCTTCTTCAACTGTGAAGGCAAACTCACCCTCTCTGTACACATGGGTGGGTTTCCTCTCTTGGCCCAAGGAGATGTCTTAATTTCAGTCCTCAGCTTCCATGTTTTTCTTCTTAGAGCCATTTTCCCTTCCATATCTCCCCTCCATGTCCTTTTTAGTCCAGGCTGACAGTGGTTTTGTTCATACAGCTCTCACATGAAGCTTGTTGGTTTAGCATGCAGGAAGCAGGGGTCCAAGCCATCAGACAGTAAGACTTACCAAAAGTCTTTCCTAGATAACTGCATTTTCAATCCTGATTTACAAGCTTCAATTTTAATTAAATCCTCAAATAGGGCACTATCATCTGGGAGCTTGATTTCCAGAGTCTTGGAATTTCCAGAATCAGTTTTTGGTTTCATTGTGCCCAAGAAGTCAGTTCTCAGCTTATCTCTCTCGTCTAGCATTTTGCTATAAGCTGCAAGAAGAAGCCAAGCCGTATTCTCCGAGTTAACCTTGGAAAACTCTTCAGCTAACTGTCCAGGCTTGCCATTTTCAAATTCTGCTTTCCATTTAATATCAGGAGTAATATTACTAAGTTCTCTGCAACTTTAAAGCACAGATCACCTTTCCTCCAGTTTCCAATAATGGTTTTATCATTTACTTCTAAGGCCTCATAAAAAGTCTCTTTAGTGTCCATATTCCTACCAACAGTCTCTTCAAAGCACTCTAGACCTTTTCTATCAAGTATCTCACAATTATTTCCTTTTAAGGCCTTATCATAAATAATTTTAGGCTCCAAATTACCACCAACAGTCTCTTCAAATCAGTGTAGGCCTTTTTCATCAAGCATCTCACACTTCCTCCAAAAAATACCCCTTACCCATTTATAAAACCATTCAAGCATTTTGGTAATTGCAAAAGCACCAACCCACTCCTGGTACCAAATTCTATATTAGTCAGCCAAAGGGATCCTGATGCAAAGAAATCTGTTGGCTTTTATAAAGGGTATTTATTTGGATTAGAAGCTTACAGTCACAAGGCCATAAAGGGTAAGTTACTTCCCTCACCAAAGTCTGTTGCCACATGTTGGAGCAAGATGGCTGCTAGTCTCTGTGATGATTCAGCCTTCCTCTTCCTCCTAAGGCTCCATGGTCCCAGTTTCTTCTGATCTCAGCTGTGGGCTAGCATAAGGCTTGTCTCTCTCCCAGGGTCTCATTTCTTTCTGGGATTTCTAAGCTGTTCAGGGAAATGGTCTCTTCAGCTGCAAACTATCAGGTGAATGGCTCGATTCTCTCCCTTGGGCTCCAGCATCCAAAACTAAACTTTCTGTGTTCTCCTGCTTGATGTATTTACTTCCCTGTCTTTGATTGAGCATCTGTTTATATAGCCTATAGCTGTAGGCTAACTGTAGGCAGGGACTCAAACTGAGTTGCCCTAATGATGTGGTCAAATAAAAGCCCTAATCTTGATTTAATAAAGTAAAAGTGAAACCCCTGAGTCTAGTACAATCTAATATACCCAGAAGAACAGACCAGTTTACAAACACAATCCAGTGTCTATTTTTGGAATTCATAAATAATACCAAACTGCCACACTGTCCTTAACTCTAACTGATCTATTTCAGACTATCTCATCACTTGGTTGCACCTAACTAGTTTCCATATCTCCAGACTTTTCCACTTTAATTCCGTAACTCCACAATGACCTTCTACAAAGCACATCTCACTTCTCTGGTAAAAACACTGTAGTCTCATCCTTCTTCTGTGCCATAGTCTTCAGTGTTGTCTGCTAACCACCTACTTCATAATCTGCAGGGGGTGGGGATGGCAGGGTGGGAGTTGTCAAAATCCCAGATTGTCTTACCAGAATAAGAATCTAGTAGGGATGGAGTCCCAGGATCTGCCAAAAAATAAGCACTCTACATAATTTTAAGCACCCACAGATTATGATCCCACTGATGCACCTATAGAGTAAAATTCAATTCCTTTCTCATACTTGGTTCCTATCTGCCTCTCTAGATCTTTTCTGCTTCATGCTTCTGCCCTAAGAAGAGTAAACTGCTTTTAGTTCCCCCATGACCTGCTGACACACATCTGCTTGACTATGCTTATAGGTCTTCCTCAGTGTAGCAGTTTGGCTGTTTGATATAGTTACGAATTCCAAAAATAGATATTGGATTATGCTTGTAAACTAGTAAGTTAATCTGGGCATGATTAAGTTATGATTAGGGAGTTGACTGGGCCATGTCAGTAGTGCATTGAGCCCCACCCCTTGGTGGGTGGGGAATCAAAGGTAAAAGGCATGGCAAAGGACAGAGTTGTAGTAGTTTTTGAGTTGGAGTTCTCATGTTGGAGTTTTGATGCTGGATCCTGGAGAAGCAAGCAGACGGAGGAGCTTCATCATGAGGAAGGAGAGAAGGCCCCAGCGTAGAGACAATCCATTTGCCTGATAGTCTACAGCTGGCCTTGTGGAGAGAGGCAAAGCCTAGGGAGCCTCATAGT
>JAQZBX010031674.1:0-26211 GCA_029593785.1 Cabassous unicinctus
CCAGGGAGAGTGTTTTCCCAAAGAAATAGGAACAGAAAGATCCAGAGAGTAAGTTATAGCTTGATGTCTTAAAGAACACAAGCAGTCAAAACCTGAGAAGCTGAATTCTGTCATCAAGTCCTGGGGAGAATGACAGTGGGCCAGAGAAAGAAGGAAAGTCAAAGGTTCGTCTGGAGTATAAAATGGAGAGGGAAGCAAGAGTGAGCAAAGGCATACACACATTAAGTTTTACTGGCCATTGGCCATGTGGGCCACCAATATGTTGGCCTTGTTAAAAGGAACAGGGAATCTGGGAGCTGAAGTGCCAATGAGGACCAGGGCAAGGCTCCAGGAGAGATCAAGACCTGAACCATGCCTGTGGAAGCTGGGGTGGAAGGGTGGTACAAGTATTCATTGACTTCCTGTACTGTTGAAGGCAATAGACTTGGGAAGACTACCAAAAAAAAAAAAAAAAAAAAAAAAAAAAAAACCACCAATGTCAGCAGCTTACAGCCTAAGTAAAGCAACAAATAGGTGAAAAAGTTAAGCAAAGATTAGCAAGATTTAAGACAACAATAGATTCAATGCAATAATAGAAGAGATGACACAAGGAAGTTCATGAGTGATTCATTGTTCAAATGTGTTTCTAGGCCATAACTGCTGTGTGAGTTCAGAGGAGAGAACAAGCCTTCCAGTCAAGTGTGGTCATAGAAGGCTTCCCAAGTGATTCTAATATACACCCGGGGTTGAGAACAAGAGAGTGACATAACATTTTACTAAAACTAAATCAGGACTGTGCATAGGATGGATTGAGTGGAGAGAGACCGAAGGCTGCCTATGTGTATTTATATATTTGTTTCCTTCCTGCAAGAAGACAGGAAGCAGCTAGTGCCTGAACTCAGTGCTCGGTTTTCAGTAGTAAAAAGATATAGAAGGCAATTTCCTTCTAAGTCAGAATAAAACCAGAGCACAAATTTGTTTGTAATCCACTTTCCTTTATATCACATATTGCACATATAAAAGTAATTTCCAACAATAACAGTCTGCAGCTAACTGTTACACGTAACCATTTATAGTTTAGTAGCACAGCACCAGGAAAGGGCCTAAGAGAACATTCTGTTTCAAAAGGGAAATGCTACTACATGAAAGTCAGCATATTCCAGACCTTTCCCGCCCATCTTTGCTAGTCTCTGCACTCCATAGATACAATTCTACACTAAGAATTAAAATACATTTACCTTCTTGCAAATACCTCTGTATAAAAGCTGATGGAACATTGTAAAGCATGAACATTTCCCTTATGATATTAAATTCCAGGAACTTTTAAAGAAAACAAAAAAAATTAGCTCAAATGTATTTCTATTAAAGACAGCATGGGAAGAGCTGGGTAACATGAGTATTTTAAATGAAAGATGAGAATTTTGTCTTCAGTCAAACATGAAAAATATCTCAAAACATGATTTTAGTTGTAAATATGGTCAAATGCATAACAAAAATAAAACAAAAAGAGTGTGCCTGTGAAGTCATTCAAGAGCCTGCCATGCTCAGAATCCCCTTCTAAGGAAATTAACCCATCCATCACCCCCTGAGGCAGCAGCCTGAGCTGTGTTCTGTGCCATACAACCCGCTTCATAGAACCATATGACCCAAGGGCAGCCAAGCCTAAAAGGTGGCCTGATGCGAACACTCTACTAAAACAGGGGTGATAATAACTACCTACACCCACTCTCTTTCAAGAATTTGAAGTGGAAATGGAGAGAGAAAGTCAATTACTTAGTGGTAGGAGCAGAAGCTAAAAGGCAAGGCCATAGAAAGGAGCTCTGAGACGGTCATAAGAGGAGCAAGGTGTGAATAAACTAAAGCCATTAGGTAGAGAAAAGACCTAATGGTGGAGATTGAAGTAATTGGTAATGAAGTAGAGGCAGAGTAGAATGAGTCATTTCAATAAAGATGGGGATCAATGAAGTCCTGCTGTTGAGGAGACAATGAGATAACCCATTTCCTACAGCTGCACTGGATTGCTCCAGTACCCAGTATTGGCATCCAACGTGTTAGGACCACCCGTAGCCTCTCCCTAGAGTCCCATAAGATTCCCATCTGCATTCCCTAAGGGATTCTAAATGAATCTTTGTATCTTGTGCCTCTATTGGTATCTGCCAATAAAAAGACTTCCAGAATCATGGAGAGGACCAAGTGAAAGAAGCTGGACCAGTTGCATTATGTAAGGACAACTTTAGCCTTCAAGGTCAGTTATGGTTTTCTAGGACTAACGTCCTTAGATATAAACATCTAACAAAATAGTTTTCTCTACATCTTAAAAAAAGACCCATAAATTAAAACTTTTTAATGTATTTCAAGGGAAAAAAGTCTTCTCTTGCCTTTTGCCAGCTGAGCCAACCATGTTCACATTTATGAGAAAGTTATATAAATAGGAGTGGAAAACCTAATGACTAACTGCTATCCTCAAGTGATTGGAAATGAAAAACATCCACGCATAATTTCTAAGACATTAACCATGTAGTCTAGAAGAATTATTGTTAGGAGATTTTATTACACAACTTTTATAAATCATGCTTTTGAAAATTATTTTATGACATGAAGAAAAGGCATGTTTCATCACGTTAGATGAAAAAGCTGCATACAAAACTGCATATACAGCATGGTCACAATTTTGTAAATATTGGTGTCTAGGTGGGAACTGTATCAACAACATGTAAGCATGAAGAAATCATGGGCGAATTCTATTTTCTTGTTCATACATGTTTTTCATTTGCCAAATGTTCTATAATAAACAAGTCCTGGTTTTATAATCAGAAGAAAAGAAGTGCACATTATTTTTTAAGATGAAAAGACAGCATACTGTACATGCTTATTGTCAATTCTGCCTAAGTGAACCTCAATTAACCACTCTTCCTTTCACTTTTAACCAATGCATTATTCAAAATTCTTTAAAGTGCTCTTGTAAATCCCACAGAGAAGCTCTTGTTGCAGGCAAGTAAAAGAGGTCACTAGTGAGTATTTAATGTTAAAGCACAAAATTGTATGTGGATTTTCTTTTCCAAATGGGAGGCCCTGAGAACAGAAAACAACACAGAGAAAATATGAAGGTATATGATAAACTGTGACATCCCTACCACAGAGGAAGTGGAACTGTGTTTTGTCATCTTTGGGTCCCCTGCAGTAATGAACTGCTTGACTCATAGAGGAACTTCAGAAACATAGTTCAAGTAAGCAAATGAAAGGATGGTTGTTTTCCTCCTCTGTCTTTCTTTGGTTTATGATTTTTTTTTTCAATTTTGCACTTTTCCACAGAGTCAATAAGCCAAGTATTGGAAAATGTGATCTCTCTCATTTCTGATTTCATTGCATACATCAAATGCAATATATTTCAGTTATATTCAGTTAACACTTCATTGTGCATCACCTTGAATAGTTCCAAAATTGTTGTACATGGGTTAACCCTTCACTAAGACAGCAGAGACAGCAAACAAGCCACACAATTCCTTGGTTTACTTGTTGAATGGTACCCACCAAGAATTTATGGGCACAAGCATTGTTTGAAGGGCGAGTGAGTCTGGGAATTCAAGACCCAGGTCCAAGAACAGGAATGCAAAGAAATGGCAGGAAAAAGCACACCCTTGAGTCTAAAGAGTTTTGCCAACCCACTCACTCTGGTAACTCTTGGGCTAAGAAAGTCCAAAGTATGAATAATACTTACATTTTCAATGTGTTTCTCATTTACTTAGTCATCATCACCACACCCTGATATTTATGCCAAAAAAAGTTCCAGTGAGACAGTATGACATCATCAATTTTTAGTAAGGACAAGCCCATCTCCTATTCCCACCACCACGCAGAAGTAAACCAGCCCATTGTCAGGTTGGCCTCTCCTGACACCCATTACGCTGGCAGAGTCAAAGCACACATTCTCTTGACTTTTCTGCTTACCCAAGGCCAGCCTTCAGCACAGACATGGGATATATGCCTAGTGCCAGCTACACTTTGTCATTTAAAGTGCTCCTAAAATTCATTCTCCAACACCTCATCCCCTGTGGGCTGGACCATGTACTAAACCTTAAAGTCACTCTAGAGGATTTTCTCAAAGTTGAACCACACCACCGAAGAGGGGAAGAAGCCACATCAGTCATCAAAAACTTTGCAAAGATCAATTGGTCAGGTCCCTAAGAAAGAGCAGGTCTTTAGAAGAGAAGGTGGGGAGGGAAGAGGGAAGGAACACAGATATCCAGAGCCTGGGACTGTGCCTGAGGAGGGAACTGCTCAGCCTCGGGAAGCTGTGGACATTAGGACACTACTGGGTGCTGAGGAGAGTCGGGGACTATTGAAGGAAGGAAGAAGCACCAAGTGGGTCAGGAGGAGCAGCCTGTGCCACCTTGAGTCAGTCCTGCTGAGTCACTGAGGGAGCCATTGTCCATTCCTCCAGGGAAGCCAGCTCTGCCATTTTTGTGACTTTTTTTTTTAATTGAAGTATAACACACATATAGAAAAGTAGAGAAAACAAAAATGTGATTAGGTTAGTGGATGATCACAACACAAACACAGCAACGACCTACCCAGGTCAAGAAAAAGAACATTTACAACAATCTGGAAGTCCCCCTTTAGGCTCTCTCCCAATCAATACCTTCTTCCTCCTCCTTAAAGATAACTAAAATTTTGGCTTTTAATGCCTTAGTTTATCTATGCCTGTTAAATTTTATATAAATGGAGCCATTCAGAATATGTACTTCTGTGTCTGAATTTTGTCTCTCAACATTATGTTTGTGAAGTGAATTTCTGTTTCTTGTAGTTGTAATTTCTTCATTTTCATTGCTGTATGGAATCCCACTATATGAATTGCTATATGGAATCCCACTAATTGACTATGCCACAATTTATTCTACTGCTGGGCTGTTTCCAGCTGGGGGCTATTACAAATAATGCTTCTGGGAACCCTTGGTGCACATGTACTGTGTGGTATATATCCTGGAGTAGAATAAGTGGGTATAGGGTTGGCCCATGTTCTCCTTGAGATGATACTGCCAAATCATTTTCCAAAGTAGTTGTATCATCTATACACCCACCAGTAGAATATGAGAGTTCCAGTTGCTTCACATCCTTGCCAATATTTATATTATCATTCTTTCAAATTCTAGCTACTCTGGTGGGTGTATAGTGGTACCTCAATGTGGTTTTAATTTGCATTTCCCTGATGACTAATGCAGTTCTTTTCATACTCTGCAATTTTAAAGCATCTGTGCATGCCTGTTTCATTGCAAATCACTGCTCAGCCACATTTAGATTTAGAATCAACAATTATTTATTAAGTCCCTACTATCAACCAAAGACTACATGTGTTAGATGTCGCCATGTACACAGCCTGAAGGTGGTAGTAAGAGATTTTTCTGGACTAGGTGATTTCTGATCAGTCCTGCTGTTTAGTTCTAGGGCATATTGTCACTGGCATTATGCAGAGAGCATTTCTGTGTGATGAAGGTCTTAGCAGGAGTGGTGGCAGAGGGGTGGGAATGGAGTTGATTGTGGAGAATAAAAACCAGCAGGATTTTCAAACTTTACAGCTTGAAAATAGTTTATGACTTTCTACAATTAATAACAATTTTACTTATCAGCCATAAAATAGTATGATGATTGATACTGATATAGGCAACACTAGTCCTTATAAGCATGGGAACAGTGAACTTTGACAGTTGTTTGATAGTATAGTAAAATAAAATCTCCCAGAAAGATTTTTCTTTGACTGACTCACCGAACAGTCTCTCGGGAAATACAGGTGAACCTCTCTCTGGTCATGTGATATTCTTTGAGGGTCAAAGAAAGGCTTACTTGGCCTCAAATCCCAACTGGTAGAGTTCTGCCCAGAGTTGACAACAGGGCAGACAAGGGGTTCTTTCTCTGCCTTAGAAACAGAAACTGTGAATTACCTTCCTGTTTGTCTCAGCCAAGAGATGGTGCTAGATAGATCTTACTCTGCTGCCTTTGAGTGCCTTTGAGTGTATGAATAGTCTACCACTGGATCTATTCATCAGATTGAGATACTGCAAATGTGGGGAAAGTGGCCAGGAATCGGACTATGAGGAGAGAACCTGGGAAGAGTAACACATTAACATGTTATATAGCAACCCTTAACATTTAGGCACACAATTGTTCAGCAGATCTCCTGCTGAAATCTATCTAAATGGGAAATCCTAAAGTCGAACAGAGGACCAAGGATGGTCTGAAATGCTGGGCTACATTCAAGGGAACCACATTCAAGAGGGGTGTACAGAGACTCCTGGCTAAGCTGGACACTAGGTCTTGATGACAGGAGATGAAGGGGGTGGAAGGAGTGAGATATGAAGTGACTTAAGACAAAGGCCAACCATTTCCCAATTTTCCCCAAGTCTGGCCCTGAACCACTGAAGCCTAAAGTGTCTGACATTTCAGAGTGGTGAAAGTCACCACTGAACCTACTAGAACCATTCCTTTTGGCCACCTTAACCACCCACTCACTCCTTTTATTGTATGTGGTGTATGTGGATGGATCAAGTTGACCTCTCTGGGAAGGCAGTTTTTCAGATCTGAAAAACTAAAGACATGTAGCTGGACTTTAACATAAGCATATTTTCATTTTGGTGCAATTTGCACCTTGTGTTTGCAGGAACAAAGAATGTCTTCCTTATTCGGGTGAAAAATCCAGTGTTGGTGGCATATATCTGCCTGGAGAGAAAATCTTTATATCTCTTTTTCCCTTCCCCAGAAGACACAGGAGATCTGGGAAGCTGGATATTGAGGCAGAAGTAAGATAATAAATGGACCCAGAGGGACTGTGAAGAATGAGAAATGGGCAAGTGGAAGGGGCCTGAATTAGCAGTCAGGATGGGAATGAAACATCACATTGATCATGTAAGATGTATGACCTTGGACAAGTTACTCAAGCTCAGCAGATCTCAGTTTTCTCATCTGTAAAGGGGTTTGGACTCTGATCTGAGAGTAGATGTTTTCTTAACTGACACACAGGGGTTTTGCACACAGTTTTTGCCTAGAGGTCAGAGTGTGGCAAAGGATTCTGGTTATTCTCCACTTCTCCCCCAGATCCTGGCCTTGCTTTGGTCCCCAAGAGGCTCTACCCACTCTGCATCTCCTAGGTTGCCTTGTTCTCTTGTCCCTGATGGGTATAGCAGTGGGAGGTGCCTGCAGGAGAACTGAGGGTTGAAGGAGAGAGAGAAAACAGGATGTTCCTTTCCTGCTCCCTTCTTGCTTTGGTGTCCTGGTTCTATGAGACAACTTCTGCGGGGTGGTCCCTCCTCCAGCTGATAACAATTTCCTCCCTTTCCTCCTCAGGCCAATGGGTGGTAAGAGCTTCTCACTGTTGCTAGCCCCCGAGTGCCTCAACATCCTTTGTACCTCACCTCAAGAAATTCTCTTTGGTTGAATGACCTCACTATAAGAGCTAAAACCATAAAAACTCTCAGACGAAAACTTAGGAAAATACCTTCAGAACATTGCATTAGGTAATGGATTCTTAGACTTTACACCAAAAGCACAAGCAACAAAAGAAAATAAATTGGACTTCATCAAAATGGAAAACTTTTGTGCATCAAAGGGTACTATCAAGAAAGTGAAAAGATAGCCTATGGACTGAGAGGAAATATTTGGAAACCATATATATCTGATCAGGATTTAAACCCAGAATATATAAAGAAATCCTATAACAACAAAATGACAAACAACCCAATTTTAAAAATGGACAAAGTACTCGAATAAGCATTTCTTCAAAGAAGATATACATACAGCAATAGGCATATGAAAAGCTACTCAACATCATTAGCCATTAGGGAAATGGCTATTATTTAAAAAACAGAAAATAACAAGTGTTGACAAGGATACAGAGGAATTGGAACCTTTGTGCATTGTTAGTGGAAATGTAAAATGGTGGAGTTGCTGTGGAAAACAGTTTAGTGCCTCCTCAGAAAGTTAAACATTAAACTACCCTATGACCCAGCAATTCCACTTCTAGGTATATAACCCCAAAGAACTGAAAGCAGGGACTCAAACAGATATTTGCATAGTGATAGTCATAGCAGCATTATTCAAAATAGTAAAAGATGGAAGCAACCCAAGTGTCCATCAACAAATCAGCAGATAAATAAAATATGGTATATACATACAATGGAATATTATTCAGGCATAAAAAAGAATGAAGTTTTGATTCATGCTACAGCATGGATGAACCTTGAAGACATCATCTTGAGTGAAATAAGCCAGATACAAAAGGACAAATATTGTCCTCACTTATGTGAAATAACTAGAATATGAAATTCATTGAAACAGAACATAGATTACAGGTTGCCAGGGGCAGGGTTTGGGAGGTAGGGGAATGGGGGCTATTGCTTAATAAAAGTTTCTGTTAGGGGTGATGGAAAAATTCTGGTAATGTTTGGTAGTGAAGATCGCACAACATTGTGAGTGTAACAACACTGAGTTGTATATTTAAAAGCAGTTAAAATGAGAAATTTTGTTATATACATGCTACCAAAGTAAAAATAAAAATCTCTTCAATTGAACTATTTCAAGTGGGGAATTCTTTCTCCTGCCCAGATTCTGGCTGGAAAATTTCTCTACAAAAAGGAAGGTGTGAATTACAGTGCTCCCTACCTGCCGGCCCTCCAACCCAACTTCATGCTAGCCATGACTCTTTTTCTCACTTCCAGAGAGCAATAAAGTTTGATGGATTTTATTTACTTGGAAGAAAAAAGGATAAATAGAGTTAGGGAATTTCCTTTTTTCTTACTTACACATTTTATCTTCCACTGTTTTCTCTAATTCAACTTCATCACTGCAGCAACGCACAACAATATGTAGCTACACATTTCACACAAAGGTTTAGATGGGGTTAAGTTATTTGACTAATGTGTGGTCAAACTGTGTGGTCCAGATTCCAAAGACTACCCCTTCCTCTCCACACTTCCTCCAACCAGAATATTGGATTTGACTTTGAAACGTGACCAGACTAAGCAGACCATTTCCAAGTTTTCCTTTCGATTTTGCATCCAGAATAGACAGGATCCATGACTTTAATTTGAATAAATTTTAGTTTCAGTCAGGAGCTGGCAGCTTTTCATAAAGGCCCTGCCAAGTTTTCATTTATTTACTGAAATTTACATTTTTCCTTGCTGGCTATAACTTCCTCCCAAGCTCCTCTTCTTCCCACATCCTCCAGTCATTGTGGATTAAGGCCATTATATCATTTAGGAACCAAGAGATTCAAGAAGCCCACGTTGTCATTCTGTCACATCTCTGGGTTAGCACTCGTCATGCACTGACATTTTTCGAATTCATTTGTTGTCTGACTCTTCACACTAGAATGTGAGCTCATGAGCGTAGGTACCGGCTTCTGTCTTATTTACCACAGGACTCTCAGTGCTAAGAACAGTGCCTGGCAAATGTTAGGTATTGCACAAATGTTTGTTGGATGAATTAATGATTGAATGAATTGAGAAAATCCCTATAAAGCATGTAGCACAATGCTTAGCACGTAGCAAGTAACAACAAATGTTGTCAGGTAAGATATGTTTTCTGAAACAGAGCCAAATGATTATGGCACCAAAAAAAATGCTCTCTCACACAGAAATAGGTCTTACATGGAACTATTTGTCAGAGTCATGGATCAAAAATGTTGTTTGCTTACAACAAAGTCATGTTTCTACAAGAAAGAAATGAACTGGGTAAATATATACATATTCTGTTTCCGTGATACTAGAAGGAAGACTTAATATGTTATTTGAGAGTTTTTCTTTTTTTTTTTTTAGTATCCTTACCACACTTGCAGCTATTTACAGTAGCAATACAAAAAACATGAAAGAGTTGAATTAATTTATTTCACTTCTGTTCCTACCTGGCCTTATAAAACAGAGTGGAAGCTCTAACAAACTGGCAATTATTAAGAATATGTGGCTCAACTTCTTTAGAAGGAATTTATCTTGTCTAAGAATTTCAAGTATTTCCTAATTTAGTAATGTACTGGATTGTTTCTCTACTGACAACTACTAACTACTCACTTTGAATCTTTTGAAAGGGAATTGTTTTTCCTGCCCATAGTGTATCATGAAAGCATTAAAAATAGGCCCATGCAGTCTTGTGGTTTAAAGCCCATAAATAGATTTGTATTTACATGTGTATTGTCTCATTTATGAATAGTAAAGTTGTCAGTAATTTGGAAGAGGAAGATCGGGCATTAAATGTAAAGGTTAATTGTATCAAATGCATTTATTTTCATTCTATTGAGTTTTAGGAACTCTTCTGACTTTGGGCAGTTAAACATGATTAAAGTAACATATGCTCTGGTTTGAACAAGCTTAAACAATAAGGGAATTTGCAGCCTCGCTTACCAGGAAGTCCAGAGGTAGATCAGTCCTGGGGTTTGGCTGATTCAGGGGCTCAATGATGTTATCAAAGTCTTGGGCTCTATCTATCTTTGCTTTGCCAACTATAGCACTGACTTTCTAATGAGGTTGGTTCCCTCCTCATGGTAATAAGATGGCTGGCAGCAACAACTGGACAAATTATTAATCTACAATAGAAGAGAGTACACCCTCCAACCAAGGAATATGCCTTCTTCCCTTTGGTCTAATTGGGCCTCTTGCCCATCCCCAGAATAATGACGTTTGAGTGGCTTAAACCAGTAATTCTCAAAGCATGGTGCAGGAATTGCTGGAAATTTGAAAACAGGAGTGCAAATTCTTGGGCCCCACTCCAGAGCTACTGAATTACAAAGTCAGGAGAAGGGGGGCAGGTATCCAGCAATCTGAGTCTTAACAAGCCCACTATGTATTCTAAATTTGCAGACCATGCTGCTTTAGACTAAACAGGATTCACCCCTTGGAGATGGGGATCGGGTGGATACCTGGACTAGGTCAGGGCTCCATTTAGAAGAAGGGAAACAGAAGTTACACCTGTTAAGCAACTATCAGTGTCCACATCCTGAATTTTTTCAGGAATAGTACTGTTTTCAAATATTCTTTTCCAAGGGGGTTGTGAAACATGGTCACCCCTATGATGACTATCTCAAAATCTCTCTTGGGGAGTGGATGTAGTTTAAGCAGTTAAGTGCCACCTTCCCACGTACGACGTCCCAAGTTCAATCCCCGGCCCCAGTACCTAAAAACAAAACAATACAAAAAAAAAACCTCTCTTGAAATCCTCTTGTGAATGGACAGTATGTTGGAAAGATGGTGGGAATATATCATGACTCAAAAGAGCTGAGTTGTGCCACTGATTAACCCTAGGTCCCTTGAGTTTCTTTGGGTTTTTGGACCTCAGCTTTTACTTCTGTGAAAGTGTTGGAACAGAGTCTTGAATTCATGAAAATGAAAATAATTGTAAGTAGCATTTTTGTTATTGTTATTTTTTATTTTTATTTATCATTTATTTTTTGTCTTTGTTTTCTTATTTGTTTTGTAGGTAGCATTTTTGAGCATTTACTATATCCCATGCATTGCGAAGGATTTTATTTACTGAGCTATCATTAATTCTTAGAATGGCCACTATGAAGTACATAACCTGCAAAACTCAGTGGGCTACTGAGCGAAGGATCTGGGGTTCAGGTGTACCTGATGCCACAGGTCATTTGCTTAGTTACTACACTATACTGCCTCACTTTTCCCCACCCCCATCAAACTAATTTTTCATACATTTGGTTTCATGTGGTTTAACTCATTCTGCTTTTTAAGAAAGAAGTAATTTGGTATAATGAAAAGAATATGGACTTTGTATTCAGGCCATTATGTGAATCTTGGCTTCTCCACTCTCCTGATAAATGACTTTGGGAAAATTAATTAGCTTCTCTGAAACTTTGAATCTTAATCTATAAAGTGATATTTGACATGGCATTTGTAAGGATTAAATGGAATACCTATAAAAAGTGCTTAGCACAGTATCTGGATTATAACAGGTATTCAATAAATATTCATTTCCTCTCTTGCATAGTGCCCTGTGAGAAATGTTATGATTTGCTAATTGAGGAGAAATATTTTGAAATATAAAATGGAAATATAAAACATTTCCATTCATAAGTGACCTTATTAATTAAGTACCACCATGATTGGAAAAATTCTGTCTGCAATGTTTCGGCTAAAACTGGCTCTGGATGTTAGAACCCAGGTAGAGAACAAAAGAGCAAGCTTGGCAGCTCACATCAGTCCCCCCATTTCCATGCACTTAAAATAATCTCTTCCCAGAGTTTTTTCAAGTGGGATATGCAGGGTGTGTATTGGAATTTGGAGGACCATTTCCACATTTCAGAAGGAGCCCTCTTAACCTGTGTTAATCTCAAAATGTTTATGGGATAAGGAACCTAGTTTTTCCTTTCACCAGCCTCCCTTCAATGGAGGGGCAACAGTGCCCACAAACAGAGTTTTAGGAAAATTATTTTGCTCATGACAACAAAGGCTCTGGTTCCCAAGGAAAGAATTCCCCATTTGAAGCAGCTACAAGGAGGCAAGAATTTCACCCTAGGATCTCAGAAGGGTGTGTGTCATAAATAGTTCATGAGTCACTTCCATGGGTTTTAATCGTTTAGGACAATTTGTTTTATGGTTCTATCATCATGCCATTTTTAATGGTGACAAATGATAAAATTAAGAAACACAGCCCTTTCAAATACATGAAATGTAAGACATTCCCATGTTTGTTTAAAATTTTAATGTCATGTTTGGTTGTGGGCTGTTTAATTTTGTCATCTTGAAGAATAATAGAGACTTTGGTATAAATTTACAATAAATGGCTTCTGAATTTATTTAATGCTTATACTTTCTTGCAACATTATTCAAGCAGAGTAGACATTTATGCCCTTGTGTTTGCTAAGGCCATGACCACTACCCCTTATAGTCATATTTTGAAGCAAGTGTTTAACATCAGATAATTCATCCAGAAACTAATCCTCTAAAATGTTCTTTATGATAACCAGGAGGTAGTAATAGATCAGAAAGATGAATGTATATTATTATTCCTTTGATTGATATAGAAAATACAAAATGATAAAAGTTCGTTTTATGGCTTGTCTTTATCTAATACAATGCCAGGAAGGTATATGGCCATTTATCTTGTGTCTTTCATGAGAAATGAAGAATATAAAGTTAAGAAAATATCCAAAAATGTTTGTAGTAATTTTTAATAATTCAGTTCCATAATCGTGCCAACTTTCCAGATAAAAACTTTTACTGTAAAATATAACTGTTCTAATGCTACCATATGGATGTATGTTTTTAATTACTAGCAGGAGAACTGGATTAATTACCAAGAATCTTGAGATTCTCTTAGGTTGAGACCTAGGCATTAGTATTTTTTAAGACACCCAGGTGATTACAATGTGCAGGCAGGGCTGAGAACCACTAATCCAGAAGGTTCTACCAACCACACTTTGACACATGTATTTTCTTAACTTCACTTAGAATACCTACTTACTGGACAAGTAATTAGTCTTATAAGTACAGAGACGTTCAAGGGCATTGCTCCCTGCTCCCTGCCTGCTCCCCACTCCCCATGATCCTTCTTTAATTTCCCCTTAGGCAGAATATCCTAGTCAGTGGTTTGCTGGTGTGTGTTAGTATCACAGCTCTTTGTTCTAATTCCAATTAACTTTCTTTCATACTTAACAATTAAGATTGAAGAACCAGAACCTACAGACCTGAAGTGGGAGGGGGTTCCTTGAGCCCCATCTGCCCTTTTACCCTTGCTTAATCGTCATTGGATCCCCCAGGGCTTCCCAGAGCACCATTTTTAATTCTACCTCTCAGAAATCAGGGACTTCATTGTCTGACTGAGTGACTACTAAAAAGATTTATTTCAAATGTGGCAGGAAGCTCCCCAGAACAATCTGCTGAATTCCCTCAATAAGCAACTCCACATAGGCAGTCCTGGATCTACCTCTGCTTGCACATGGCCATGCTACGAAACACCAATACCCGAGAAATTAGAAGAAGATTGTTCTCCAAACCCCCATATGAATTGGTCAAGCAGGGCCTTTCCTAATGGGTCGCGAAATGGCACAAATCATACGATATGCATCCTCCCTCTTTTTTCATTCCAAGTCAGGTCTCAAGGGACCTGGAAGGGGAAACCTAATCACAAAAGGGCACTGTATAGCCTGAAAGGGGTGTTGGAATAAGGAAGGACAGTTTTGCTGACTTTGGTTTGGTAATTTGGGGAAGTGGTTGTGGGTTGATGCATATCAATCTTGGTCTTTACTGAAAATAAAATAAAACAAAACAAAGAAAAGCTTATTGAAAGCATGTCCTCTCCCTGGCCACCTCTGTGTTGTTTCACCTCCATTAGTCTTTGTATCCACTGACCTCCTCAGGTCTTGAGACCTGGACTAATCATATAAAAGGGATCTTGGCTGAAGATGTAGCTGAAAGTTGTGGGGTCCATAAAGTCTTCCATGCCTTTCAACAACACAGTGGTTAAACTAATTATTTTACAGGTCAGTAAACCAATGCTAAGGAAATTTAACCAACTTGGCCAAAGTCACAGAGTTGTAAAGATGGGTTTCCAATCCATATCTCTCCAATTCCAATGCCCACATGCTTCTGGCTACATCAGCTGACCCTGAGGGAAAGTAGTTATGGTTGGAGTATGAGGTAAGGGATGGGGCAATTTTGGAGAACTGGCAAATTTGGGATCAGATAAGGCCTACATAAACACTTTAGTAGGGATCCTTAGGAAGACCTAGGGAGGCATGGACCAGAGCCACATGGAAGATAGGGAAAAAGGAGAAGGAAAACATTACCTACTTAAAAAATGTGAGCACCATTAAATGGCTTCTGATACTAGGGCATTACTCGGTTTTGTATAGAAACTAAGAATATACAGCTCTTTTTTTATTATTATTATTGTGTGACATTTTAATCTGATAGAAAATCTACATTCAAATTTTGTTTGCATATAATTCAGCTCATTTTTGATGCAGTTAACAAAATAAGTCAATATAATATGATTTGTCATGGATAGTCAAATATGGTGAAACAATGCATATTGGTAAGGCGCCAAGTTGACAACCTATTTCACAAAGATCTCCAACAGGATTAACTTGAGACCATGTCCGTCCTGTTCTTTATCAGATATGGTGACCCACAGGTCACTCACTCCTTCAGTAGCTCAATTACAATTTGTCATTGGGCTCTCCTAGCTCTCCTGCATGTGAATGTGATAGTAGGTAAACCAAAACCAGGTTGAGTTTTAACTAAAACATTGTACCTCAAGTCAAAATTAGCTCCAATCATCCTGATTCAAACAACTGTTAAAAAGAGCAAATAAAATAATTGGGGAAATATGAACACTGGCTGTACATTTGATGATTTATTAACGAATTATTGCCTAATGATTGTGTAATAAGGTATTGTAGTTAGTATATATTTTTAAAAGAATATTTATCTTTTAAAGCTACATACTATAATATTTATAGCTAAAATGTCATGATGTCTGGGATTTGTTACAAAATAATCCAATGATGGGGGAGGGAGTGGAAAAAAAGTAGGTAGGTAGCGGTCAAACAAGATTGGGAAGCAGTTAAAATGAGAAAAGCTGGATGAAGGATACATGGGGAACTCATTATACTACACTTTCTCCTTTTACTTATGCTTAATTTTTTCTGTTTAAAAGGTATACATATAATCAGTGTGGCATAACAGAAATTCCAAGGGCTTTGGAGTCAGGTAGACTTAAGTACAAATACTTTTTCCTAACTAGTTAGGGGACCTGGGGCAAGATTCTTTCACTCTCAGAGCTTCTACTGCCTCATCTTTAAAAAAACGAGACTAACTTGTATCTCATAAGGATGTTGAGAAACAAAAGAAATGATATTCTAAAGCACCTAGCATAGCGATTGATACATAGTAGACATTCAATAACTATTGTTATAATTGCAGAACATAATGAAGGTGGAGGCATTTCAGAGAAACTTGGAACAATGTTTTGAGATTTCAGTGGAATTCTCAAAGCAGAGTGAAGTGAACTAACAAAGAGGAAGAGGTGGTAGCCTGTTACAGAGAGCCTGAGGTTAGAACTTACCTTCCTAGGCAACAAGACAATTATTCAAAATACAAAAGAAAACAACTTCCTATTTATTCATTTCTAAGGTAACCATTGTACCAGTAGTGAAACAGTTCAGGTGTAAATTGGACTGAAATGCAAGGTCTGGGATTCCATTCCCTTTCAGTATTTGAAGGAGAAGGAACAAAGAAATAGGTCCTTGGCTGGGGAAGTAGAGAATAGGATCCAGAAATTTTTTTGATGTTTTTCTCTAATTTAAAATCTATCTTTATATCTCTTATATGAAAAAATGGGTATTTATTAAACAACTCTGCTGTTTCTCCTATAATAATTCAGTTAATGGCTTCACCATTTACTTACCCAAAACCAGAACTTTGATAGATATATACAATTGCCTTTTCTCCCCAAACACTTTCAATTGATTACCAAGTCCATCAATTGCATCCCTTAGATATCTCTTAAAAGGATCCCCTAGTTTATATTTTCACTGTAACTGCCTTAGATCAGGTTCTCAGCAACCTAAACTTAAATTCCCAAAATAATTATCAAGCTGGAGTCCTTGTCACTAGACTCTTCCTTCTTCAAATCATATTCCAGAATGTTGGCAAAGTGGCTATTTAAATATGCAAATCTGATCATATCATTACACTGAGTAAAATAGTTCACTCTCCCAACTGTCAACAGGGTAAGTCCAAATTCCTTAGCATGACATACAAAAACCTTATGATTTGCCCTTGCTCACTTTTCTAATCTCATTTCCTCTTCAGCCGTGCATTCATATGCACCTTACTCTCTTGTCAAACTAAACTACTTGTTATTTTCTCCAAGTGTTACATTCTTTTCCACTGCCATGCTTTTTGCCATATGCTATTCCCTCTGCCTTGCATGACATTCTTCCCTTGCCTATTTGACAAACCTTGCTCATACTTCAAGACTCAATCTAAATGCTCTTCTTTTGTGAAATTTGCCCTTTCACTAGTTGCCCACAACCACCATATTGAATTAGATCCTCTATTCTCAGAGCAACTTGTATCATATGCATGCACATGCCCCTGCTAAAAAGTAAATCTTATAACATTCTAAAGAAAAATTTGTTTATATGCATGTGTATACACATATTATATGTAAACACACATAAACAAATTTTGCTGTAAAATATATGTATATTATATATGTATAATATAGTATATAGTGTGTATAGTACAATATATATTATATGTGATATGTATTTTGTATTATATATATTATATTGTGTTATATATTTAATGTATGTAATATATGTATAATGTGTATATTACATATGTCATATACATGTGTAATTTGTATGGTATAATACATATAATATAATATACACACATGTCTATACAATCTTCTCTAGTAGTCCTTGAGCTCCTTGGAGAACAGAAACTATGGTTTATTTACCTTTATCTCCTCAAGCCTTATCTAGTGCCTGGCATAAAGTATGTGCTCAAGAATATATGGAATGAATGAAGGGGGAAAAAAAGCATAAGAAAAATTAATAAATATAATAAATTAATAAACATGCAGCAGAGGGAGCCAATGTGGCTCAAGCAATTGGGCACCCACCTCCCACATGGGAGGTCCCGGGTTTGAGCAGACAATGAGCAGACAGACAAGGGAGCCATCTCAGGTGGGGGTGGGGGGGATTAAAAAGAAAAGATTTGTTTTAAAAAATTAAAATAAACATGCATCAATCCTTCAAAAATACTTGTCTTTCCTAGAATACACCTCACTCTCTCAAGATCAGTAAGAAATGTTACCAAATAAGTAAGAATGCCTTTCCCTTCTGTTTTACCCTTGGCCACCTTCAAGAAGCTACTCAAAGGCAACATTATTATTGCTATCTAGGCAGAGTTATACACTCCCCCCCTTTGGATGTCCACAGCATCTAATGCATAGCTCTATTGATCTTTACAGTATATACCATAGACCCTCGATATTCACAGGGTCTACACCCTGAGACTTCACAGTTCCAAATTTGTGAACATGCAACTGTATATGTGGCTTCTGAGTTCCTTTTATTTATTTATTTACTTTTATCCATTATAACTCCCCTGCCCCCCACCCTTGTTTGCTGTTTTGTGTCCATTTGCTAGGCAATTCTCTGTGTCTGTTTCCTGCCCTCTCTTCTCATCCTTCTCCTCTTGTCTTCACTGGGATTCGATCCTGAGGACCTATGATGTGGGAGAAAGGCATTATGCCACCCATGCCACCTCAGTTCCTGGTTTTTCAGCGCATCTCGTCTTGGCTTTCCCCTGTGTCTCTCTCCTGTTACTTCATCATCTTGTTGCGTAGTTCGGTGGGGCCTGGCACGCCCACACACGGGGGCCTGGGGGCACGCACACCTTTTATATATTATTTATTTTACCAGGAGGTCCCAAGGATCAAACCCAGGTCCCTCCATATGGCAGATGGATGCCCAACCATTTGAGCCACATCCACCCCCCTGAGTTCCTTTTAAATTAAATTTCTAGCTTAAATCCAGGGTTTCCGCCCAATACAAATGATCCAGCTTTTAAACATTTACTTAAATTCCTTTTTCTTACTTGATAGCTATTTTTTAAGTCAGTTTTATTGATCTATAATTTACATAGATTAAAATTCACCCATTTTAGATGTACAGTTCTGTAAATGTTGACAAGCACCTTTAGTCATATAACCCCCACCACAATCAAAATATAGAATATTTCCAGCACCCCAAAAAGTTCCCTCATGCCCCTTTGTGGTCAATCCCCAGTTCATGTCAGTCCCTAGAATTTTACTTTTCTAAAGTGTCATATAAATTGAAAATATAACACATGGCTTTTTTTTTTTTTAGGTACTGAGGGCAGAGATTGAACTCAGGACCTCATATGTGGGAAGCTGGTGCTCAACCACTGAGCCACATTGGCTTCCTGAGTTAGTTTTTGTTTGTTTGTTTTGCTTGTTGTTTCTTTTTTTAATTTTTCAGGAGGCACCAGGAACTGAACAGGGACCTCCCATGTGGGAGGTGGGCACTCAACTGCTTGAGCCACATCCACTGCTAACACATGGCCTTTTGAATTATGCTTCTTTCATTTAGCATAATGCTTTTGAGATCTGTCCATGTAGTAGCATGTATCATTAATGCATTCCTTTCTATTGTTGAGTATTATTACAATGATATTATGTATTATGTATTATGTATTGAGTATTATTACATTGTGTGGATATAGCACAGTTTATTTATCCCTTTATAGGTTGATGGGCATTTGTGTTATTTGCAGTTTGTGGTTTTGGCAATTATTAATAAAGTTGCTATGAACATTCATGTACAGGTCTTTGGACATATGTTTTCATTTCTCTTGGGCAAAAACAAGGAGTGAGATTGCTGGCTTGTGTAATAAGTATATGTTTAACTTATAAGAAACTGCCAAATTGTTTTTCAAAGTGGCTGTACCATTTTACATCCCACTCACAACATGTGAGAGTTCCAGTTGCACAGTATCCTCTCTAGCACTGTCAGTTTTTGTGTTGTTTTTTTTTTATTTTAGCCATTCTAATAGGTGGATAGTGATATCTCACTGTGGTTTTAATTTGCACTTTCCTAATGACTAAAGATAGTGACTATCTTTTCATTGCTTATTTCCCACTTGTATCTCTTTCATATTATGAGTTGTGAGAGTTCTTTACATATTAAGGATATCAGTCTTTTATTAGTGTTTTGCAAATGTTTTCTCACAATCCATGTCTTCTCTTTTAACAAAGTCTTTTGAGGAATGGGTGTTTTTAGTTTTGATGGAGTTCAATTTATCAACTTTTTCTTTCATAGTGTGTGTTTTTTTTTTAAGGAAAATTTGGCCAAATTAAAGTCACAACAATTTTCTCCTACATTTTCATCTGGAGGTTTTATAGTTTTAGGTTTTATGGTATGTTCTGAGTTAATTTTTTGAATGTGATGTGAGGCATGGGTAGAGGTTCATATTTTTTGCACGTAGATGTCCAGTTGTTTCAGCAGCATTTGTTGAAAGTCTGTCTTTTCTCCATTGAATTGCCACAGCATCTTTGTCAAAAATCAATTGACCGTATTTGTGTGGGGCCTGTTTTTGGACTCTCTCTTCTAGGGGTTGGCAAACTTTTTCGGTAAATGGCCAGATAGGAAACATTTTAGGCTTTGTGGGTCTTCTAGTCTCTGTCACAACTACTCAACTCTTCCATTGTAGCACACAAGTTGCTATAAACAATATATAGAATAAGCATGCCTGTATTTCAATAATACTTTATTTACAAAAACAGGCAGAAGGCCAGATTGGACTTGCAGTCCATAGCCTGCAAATTCCTACTCTAGTCAGTTCCACTGGTTTGTGACTATCCTCTAAGTAATACCACACTGTCTGGATTACAGTGGCTTGTAAATCTTGAAATCAGGTAGTGGTATGAGTCTTCCAACTTTTTTCTTCTTTTCCAGAATGGTTTTGGGCTATTACTTTGATTTAGCCATTCCTTTGTGAGTTGTTTTTGCTATCATTTTCCCATATAAATTTTGAATATGTTTGTTGATTTCTTTTAAAAAAAGAAGAAAAAAAAGGCTGCTGGGATTTTTACTAGGATTGCGTTGAATCAATTTGGGGAGAGATGACATCATAACAATATTGAATCTCCCAATCCTTGAACACAGAAAGCTTTCTATTTAGAGATTTTGATCTCTGTCGTTGTCAGGGGCCCACCAAACCACCCTCAGGTTCATTGATTCACAAGAAGGCCTCACAAATCTCAGAAATGTTGTTATACTCAGAATTAGGGTTTATTACAGTAAAATAATACAGACAAAATCAGCAAAGGTAAAAGGCACATAGAGTGGAGTCCAGGAGAGACCAATCTTGAGGTTTCGTTTGTCTTCTTCCAGTAGGGTCTTACAGAGAGCACTTAATTCTCTCAGCAATAATGTGTGCCAAATGCATGGAGTATTGCCAAATGGGGTAACTCACACAAGCCTTGGTGTCCAGAGATTTTATTGGGGGTCAGTCACAGAGGCATGGCTGACCACCCACTTGGCTGATCTTAGTTACTCAGTTGCCAAACCCTCCAGAAGTCAAACTGATAACACGTGACCCACGGCCTCCACCATAATTCACATTATTTTCATAAACTCTCTGGCATGGCTCTTGGCCTCATGACAGTCTTAACAGAATACCAGGGCTAAGAAATTATCTCCCAGGCCAGGCAAGGGCCAAAACTATTTTTGGAATGTGCAAGGCTTGGACAACCCAGACTTTGATGAGTTAATCCTTTACTGGACAGTTTTCAATATTTTATAGTTTTCAGCATACAAATCTTGCACATTTTTATTATATTTATACCTATTTAATTAGTTTGTACCTGTTCTATTTTTAGTGCTACTGTAAGGTGGTATTATCAATTTTATTTCCATCTCCAAGTATTCATTGCTGATATATAGAAATAAAATTTATTTTTGTATATTGATATTATATCTCCCAATCTTAGACTCACTTATTAGTTCCATAGCTATTTCATACATTCTTTGAGATTTCCTATGTAACGTATCATGTCACTTGTAAGGAGACAGTTTATTTCTTCCTTTCTAATATATGTGCCCTTTTTTTCTTTCTTTATTGCACTGGCTAGGGCCTCCAGTAAGATGATGAATAGAGAGGTGAGAGTGGAGCACCTTGCCTTATTCCCAGTCTCTGGGGAAAGCATTCAGACTTTTACTATTAAGCATGATTTTAGCTGTATGTTTTTTCAGACATGTCTTTTATCAAGTTGAGGAAGTTCCCGTCCATTCCCAGTCTGCTGAGAGTTTTTATCATGAACAGATATTGAATTTTGTCAAATGTTTTTTCTGCATCTACTGAGATTATCATATAGCTTACTCCTTTCGTCCTATTGATGTAGTGAATTACAATGATTGAGATTCAAATATTTAGCCAGCCTTTTCCTTGAGTGAACTCCACTTGGTCATGATGTTTTATATTTTTTATATACTGCTGGATTTGATTTGCTATTTTCTAAAAATTGTGGGTCCATGTTAATGAGGGATATTGGTCCGTAGTTTTCTTCTCCTGCAATGTTTGTCTTGTTTTGGTATTAGGATAATGCTGGCCTCAAAAAATGAGTTCCCCGTGCCAACCCTCCCAGTACAAATTAAACAGCTTTTCAACTTTTGCCCAAAATTTTTCTCTTACTTGATGAATATTTAAAAACAAAAGAGCCAGGGGGTGGATGTGGCTCAAATGGTTGGGCATCCATCTCCCATATGGAGGGACCTGAGTTCGATCCCTGGAACCTCCTGGTAAAAAGAAAAAAAAGAAAAATATAGAAGGTGCACTGGCCACCAGGCCCCACGAGCTACAGAGCCATCAGGCCCCGCGCATGAGCGTGCTAGGCCCTGCCGAGGCACACAGCAAGATGATGACATAACAGGGGAGAGACACAGGGAAGAGCCAAGATGAGATACACGAAAAACCAGGAACTGAGGTGGTGCAGTTGGCGGAACACCTCTCTCCCACATCAGAGATTCCCAGGACCGAATCCCAGTGAAAACAGGAGGAGAAGGAAGAGAAGAGAGGACAGGAAACAGACATAGAGCATTGCCCAGCAAATGGACACAAAAAAACAGCAAAAATGGGGGTGGGGTGGGGGTGTGTGTGCTAAAATGGATAAAAGTAAATAAATTTTTAAAAAAGAGAGAGACTCTTCAGAGTAACTCCTTATATGAAAAGGAGTTTGGGCTGATGGTCAGCTACACCCACTTACTGGTTAAGTGGCTGGATCCTGAACACCAGTGCTTACTATTAAAAAATAAATTCTAATAACTAGTGTTAGGAATTACCCTAGGGCCTTCTCATTGGGAATGTCACTGTGACTTCCTAAATTTTCCCTGCTGTAATTTTACCGGATTATAGGTTGTCAACCCAATTTATTTATTTTCATATTCTTGAATCTGAAAATCTACCTGAGTCCCTAGATTAAATTTCTGCCTTCATGTAGAGGATTTAATTTTAATGAAATGTTATTAATACAAGTATCTCCCCCCTTTTTTCTACTCTAAATAAACTAATTTTACTCCTATTACTTTCACAGGAGAGGATTTTCTTTGGAAAAAAAAAAAAAGGAATTTTCCAATATTAAAAATAAAATAAATTCTAAGCCTCAGCACAATTACAAATTAGTGTAGTTCATTGACCTTTTAGTGGCTTGGAGCTAGTGAAAAAAAACACGTGTTAAATCTAATTGAATCAAGGTCTATATACTTGTTACTCTAATTTTTTGTTTACAAAACAAAATTCTTTCTCACCAGCTCCTTATGGATGGGGCACATAGCTTATTCATCTTTGTATTCCCAATGCTAGTACAAGGCTTAGAAAACCTTGGACATTAGCATAATTTATTTCATGAATGACTGAGCACTTTAAAATTAAAACAAGGCTTTTGATTTTTAGTTCAGCTTTTCCTGGCACTAAATTCTTCTTGTTTCAAAAAAGTATGCTATCAGAAGTGATGTATATTTCATAAAGGCTGAAATTTAAATCTTTCACTGCTACTATAATATTTAGTCTCTCGATTGTACAGAAGAAAAGCAATATGTTATCAAATGTAGGTAATTTTTTTCTTAACTCAGAGGTTTTAATAAACCTCAAGATCATGTTGAAAGCTTAAAAGTCTCAGGTTGCCAGTTACATTATATATTACATTATAATATTGTTGGATATATATATTACTCTTGCAGAAAGATTTTTTCAGCTAGGCTCCAAAATCTCCTTTTACTCTCAAAATAACCACAATTTGATGCTTTGGCAGCTCTGAGAAAATCTACCTGATGCCTTTTTAATATGTAGATCACGCACCAAGACAAAAAAAAAAAAAAAAAAAAAAAAAAAAAAAAGCCATGTCTGAATGCCATACCTGTAGGCTAGCTGATCAGATTAGCTGGCTTACCTGATCAGTGACACCTTTGGGTCTTCCTCTTTGATTGCTAGCTGATATCATGAGTTTTGTGAGCCTGAATTTCTTGAGAACAGAAATCATATCTTTTTTACCTTTCTGTCCCCTGTGCCTAACATTGTGCTTGTCACACTAAAGATGCTCAGAAAATTTGTTGGAAGAATGAATGTTATTGCCCATAGTCTACCCTTTCAAAAGTCATGGAATCTGACTTGGAAACAATACCCTAAGAGTGATTTAAATAAAAAATAATAAAATGCTCTAAAATAGGCTCTTCACCTTTGTGGTTGGATAAACTTCTTTTGTATTCTAATAATAAAAATAAGTCCCACATTCCCAGAACAATCCATATGTGTTTGTGCACACGCTCCTGCACTCAGTTTTGTGTACAATTTCACGAGGGTCCCCAAGCCCATCTATCAATTACTGCTTAAGAAAGCCAGATATCTAGGAGGTAGCAGTGGGTTTCAAGACACTTTAAGATGCAGGTGGGCCCACAAGTAATGAATTGAACAGACTTACATTCAAATGTTTTTCTCTGCTACCATTTCAAATGACACATAATCAATGATAGAAGTTTATTTTTTAAGTGCCCATGTAATCAAGTCACTCTAAGAAGGCATTTTTGTTGTTATGAGCCCCAAGGAGAAAAAGACTTTTTACTTAATCCTTGGGTTGATTAAATTAAACACTTGATTTGGTGTGCTTTTCATTTTGAAGTCCCTTAGGACTGAGAATTGTCTTTCTCAGAAAGTACTATAAATCGACTGTGAATTGCTAGGATGATAGAGGGAAGAAGGGCGATTCTATTATAGCTTCTGCCAAGAGCTCTCAGGCACATCCAGCAAGCCACTGCCAAGAAATGTTTAATAGTGTGGTAGGGAGTTCTACTCCCTGATTCCTTGTGAAAAACTGAAAATTGCTTTTGGTTTGTCAGTTCAGTTATAAAAAATCTTAGGCTTTAAAATTGATTAACTTTTTAACCCAGAAAGCAGAATGGCTGCCGGGCAAATCATGATCCATCTAACTCCTCATTGGAACCCTTAGTACTTACCAATTCTGAAGTATTTTCAGAGCATCTCTATAAAGCTCAAAGGGAAGTAGACATTTGGGCAGTGGCTTGAGCAATATCAGGGTAGCAATTCTTATTTAGAGTTTGAGTCTGGTCTAATAAAAAATTAAAAACAACAAATTTTTGCCTTCACTACTGAGCACTACTGAGCAAGGCTAACTCTTAGATATGGAGAAAATTGTAAGATAAGATCATAGAAGTATTTGTTCATATTATTCAGGTTAAAAGATAAACTTGTAGTCTGATGCAATTAAATGTGATTGATTTGTGTATAAGAAAAAAGACCCTGCCCCAAATAAAGACATAAAACTAAAGGAAGTGACTCTTTTGCACCCTCATGCGGTCCTACCTTGCACTTAGCTTGCTCCGGGCATATCTTAGTGCATCTACTAAAGCCTGGTCTTCCAGGGATTCCAGAACCTTTCTGACAAGAAGAGCAGACACAGTGAGATGTGAGGGGTCTTGGAGAAGTCTCCTACCGTAAAATTCTTATTTTCAGAAAAGTATTCCTTTATCTTGTTTTGTAAATTGCAGGTCTTCAGAGGTCTCTAACATCTTTCTGTGAATTTGTTTATCAGATTTCCCCCTTCTGTATGATCCAGCCTATTGAAACTGGGGAGAAGGCAGAAAAGTCAGGGCACTCAAGGGTTTGCCCGAATGGTAGAAGCAGCTTCTCTGCCTCCTCCAGATATTACAAGCAGCAAACAGCTGTACATCTTTGCTTCCTAATCACATATCAAGAGTCTTTGCTAAGGGAAGCGGGTGTGGCTCAATGGATAGAGCTCCCGCCTACCATATAGGAGGCCCCGCTTGGCTTCCCGGGGCACCCTTGTGAGGGCGGGCCCAGCCCGCGCGGTGCGTTGGGCTGATGCAGCAAGACCTCACAGCAAGGGGGAGATAAGCGGACACGGAGGAAACACACAGCAAATGGACACAGCAAACACAAGCAGCAAGGGGGGGATAAATAAATAAATAAATAAGACTTTAAAAAAAAAAAAAAGAGTCTTTGCCAAGAAATTCAGAGAGAATAAAATACTATTGGATAATTGTTATCACCTTTCCCAACTTTCCACCCTTCTTTTAGTACTATATGTTTTACCTATGATACACCTTTGCACCAGATATTTTTTTTAAAGATTGATTTATTTATTTACTATTTATCGATTGTTACACCC
>JAQZBX010031675.1:0-26205 GCA_029593785.1 Cabassous unicinctus
CTCCCCCTTCAACCCCGCTTACACATTGCTCAGTGCTGTCATTTACACTCACAGAATTGTGCTACCATCACCTCTGTCCACTCCCAAACCACTACAATCAACCTAATTATAAATTCTGTACATGTTAAGCATCAGCTCCCTATTCTCTATTCCTATTCTATCTCCTGGTAACCTATCTTCTACAATCTACCTCTCTGAGTTTGCTTATTATAATTAGTTCGTATTAGTGAGATCATACAATATTTGTCCTTCGTGCCTGGCTTATCTCACTCAACGTAAGGTCCATGTTGTTGTATGCATCAGTACTTCATTCTTTCTTACAGCTGAATAATATTCCATTATATGTATATACCACATTTTGTTTATCTGTTAATCTGTTGATGGACATTTGGGTTGCTTCCATCTTTTGGCAATTGTGAATAATGCCACTAAGAACATTGGTGTGCATATATCTGTTTGTATCTCTGCTTTCATTTCTTCTGGGTATCTATCTAGTAGCGATATTGTCAGATCAAATGGGAGTTCTATATTTAGCTTCCTGAGGAGCCACCACACTGTCTCCACATTTAATACTCTTTATATAAAAACTGTAAAGTAAGATCAAAATTTAAGAAAACATAATGCCTCTATATTCTAGAAAATATTTCTTCACTTGTTTATTGTATAAAATGATTTTATTGGAGGATAGAAAATTTCATTTCATAATTGAAGTTAATAGTCATATATTTACAATGCACATAACACATTTCAGCCTTAATATACAGATGGGTTGGTAAACTAAATTGTGTACTACAAATAATTTTAAATTAAGACCTATCCATGAATGATTGGATATTGATTGCATCATTTTTAAAAAAAGATTTATTTATCTACTTATTTCTCCCCCCACCCCTCCTGGTTGTTTTTGTGCTCTCTGTCTGATCTCTGTGTCCATTCACTGTGTGTTATTCTGTGTCTGCTCGTCTTCTCTTTAGGCAGCACCGGGAACCGATCCTGGGACCTTCCGGAGTGGGAGAGAGGCTCTCAATCTCTTGCACCACCTGAGCTCCCTGGTCTGCTGCGTCTCTTATTGTCTCTCCTTTGTGTCTCTTTTTGTTGTGTCATCTTGCTGCTCCAGCTCTCCTCTTGGGCCAGCAATTTGTGTGGGCCAGCACTCCTACATGCGCCAGTACTCCTGCGCGGGCCAGCACTCATGCGTGGGCCAGCACTCTGCGTGGGCCAGCTCTCTGCTTGGGTCAGCTTGATGCGTGGGCCAGCTTGCCTTCACCAGGAGGTCCCAGGAATCGAACCTTGGACCTCCTGTATGATAGATGGGACCCCAATTGCTTGAGCCACATCCACTTCCCAGATTGCATCATTGTTTATTAGAGTAGGACATGAAGTGAAAAACAGGACGTTGACCCCTTGATTTAGAAGGAGGGATTATTAAAAAAAGGGAGAAAAGCATGATAAAAGAGGGGCTTTATACACATAATACACATTTGCTTCAGGTTGGCCCTTTCTACCTTTACAGTTTAGAGGCAAATACGCCTATGCCCTGAGGTGCCTTGTTGTGTAAGCATCCTGAGGATTGGAATTGTCAGTTTCCTCACCACTGTACACCTAACGCCTTGAACAGCCTTTGTTGAGTAGACCCAGTCAGATAGATATTTGTTGAATGAATAAATAGATGAATGTCCAAATTAATGTGAATTTATTTAGTTAAGAAAAGTCTATTTTTACAGAAGATCTTTTGTTAATATAATACAGAATCTGCAGAGTTGGAATGAACCTTTGAAACCTTATAGCAAAACCAGGCTTATAATATCTCTGGCATATTTCCTTTTGCCTCCTTGTGGACTTGTCCAGTGGCAAATGTTTTATGGCATTGAAATCAGACATATTCTGAGACCCTGACGTATAGTGGGTCTCTTTAATTCTGAGTTTTCTCTAGTATAGATCTGAAAGATAGAGTATAGGAACAGAGGTAACAAATAAAAAAATTAATGGAAGTTTAATGACTTATTGGTTGGAAATAGTGGAATGTTGAGAGGATAATAATGGAATTCTAGATAACTGAAAAGGTCAACATTGAAATAATTAACATGGCACAGTTTTATGGAATGGCGCTGTTTTTGTAGCATCCCATGTTCTTTAAGCTACATACAAGGAGTGGGATGGGAGAGAAAACCCAGGCACAGATGCCAGTTCCATCACCTTGCACACCTGCAGTGGAGCAGTGTGGTGGCCCTAAACAGCAATCCTACCTCCCATTCCCCACCTTGTCTGCAAACCACTAATTTGGAAAGATTGGGAACATCAAATGTGGGTGTTTCTTTTCATATCTACAAGTCTGTACCCACTAATTTAATTATTTATTTAGTGCTAACTCTATGGCAGGCATGTTTCCAGGCATTCAGCGTATATTAGTGAACAAAACAATGTTCTCTGCTTTTGTGACTCCTTTCTTAGTGCAGCACTGTACATAGAAATATAACCTGGACTACATATGTAATTAAAATTTTTCTAGTAGCCACATTTACAAAGTTAACAGAAATGGTGAGATTAATTTTAATAATATATCATATTTAACAAATATATAAAAAATAATTTCAACATATAATTAACATAAAATTATTAATGAGATATCCTACATCCTACATTCTTCTTCTTCTTCTTTTTTTTTGGTACTAAGTCTTAGACATTGATGTGTAGCTTTCATTTATAGCATGTCTCAGTTTGGGGCAGTCATACTTCATGTGCTCAGTAGCCACATGTGGTTAGTGGGTACTGTAGTCGATAGCACAGCCTTTAGAGAATAGTGCTGACTTTCTGTAGACTGTTAAGTTAGACCATTCTTGTCCAAGGTACAGAGCAAGTTTCTGGAAGTACCAGAATCTTTAAATAACCTAGACTCCTTACCACTGCCTTTTATGATCTTGCCTTTGCCTGTCTCTTGGATGCCATCTAGAACTAGTCTGTTCCTGGCTCATAAAACTTCAGCCTTCTTTTTCCAACTCAAATGTGTTAAGCTTTTTCTTGCACCAAGGTGTTTTTATTCTGTTGTTCCCTATGTGACAAATGTTATATCCCTAGATAGTCAATCACGTGGTTGGCTCCCTTATATCATTTCAGTACCAGCAAAAATTTCTCTCAGCAACACCTTCTATGATGCGTAATCTAACTCCATTCTGTACCAACAGTCCTCTGCTTTATTGTCCACATAGTAATTTTCACTTACATTTTCTTGAGTTTCCTCATTTTCTATCAAATTATCATCAAATTATCTCTTCTCCATGAGAGCAACAACTCTGCTTATCTTGTTCACTGCTGTGTCCTCAGCAATTTGAGCAATTCCTGGCATATAGTTGATGCTTGATATGTATTTCTTGAATGAATAAATGACATTCTGGATCAGATATCTTGCACTGGATTGGATTTATCAAGTAGGATTCTTAGACTACCACTGAGGAGTGTTGGGTTGAATGATGGCTTAGAGTGATCTTTAAATCTGAAAAGGGTTAGGGGAAGTTGGTAGTTCAGAAGTTGGAGGAAGGAGGTCCAAGTTTTTTTTTTTTTTTTCATGTCATATGGGTTCCTTATTTTATTAAAAAATATAGTTTTTAAAAAAGATAATTAACTTTAAAGAAGGTTTAGATTACAGAAAAGTTACATCAAAAGTATAAGGGATTCCCATATACCCCACTCTTCCCCCTTCCACATCTTCACCTGTTAATAACATCTTAAAATTGTGTGGTACATTTGTTACAATTGATGAATAAATATTGAGGCATTGCTACTAACCAAGGTCTATAGTTTGCATTGTAAACTATTTTAACTTAATTCCAATGCCCTAAAAATGCCCTTTGTTCCATCTATTATTCCCTCCTCCTCCCCTCAGAACTTCTGGAACCACTATCTTTATAACAATGTTACATGGTCTACCATTCCTACAATATTAATAAGTTTACTTTATCCATGGTTGCATTCCCCCCTTATGTTTGTTCATTCCTCAGCCTTGAGGATTTTGGGATGGTGATGCCTGCTCTGCCTCAGACTGAGAGGGGGCTTATGGGGGTAGATGGAAGGAACTGTTTTGCTTGCAGTTGTAGATATTCTCTGGTTTTTGGGATAGGGGTTGTCCATCATCATTTTGTTAGTTGTCCTGGGCAAGTCCCATGATCTGGAGAGTAGGTGTTGGCCACAACTCTTCTGAGATTCATGGCTAACCAGCATATGAACAGACTGAAGACTTAAGTCTCTGAGACATATATTTAACAGGTATAGTGCTAATTATAGGCTCAAATAAAAGGGGTAAAAGAATCATGTGTAGGGAAATTATAAATGAATCTAACTCTGTTACATTGGGGAAATAGGTTGTCATATATTCCAAGGTAAGTCCCACCGACAGGGTGCTAATTTCAAGGGATTGTGCACCTTGTCTATAGTTTCTGGATGGCCCTAGATTCCTCAGGAGCGCCCCTATTTGAGGCTTTGTTCACAGTGGCATTTAGTGAGATCTGTCTGAAGCATGCATAAGTATAATCTTTGGAATGATCTCCCGGCTCATTTTGAAATCTCTTAATTGTAAAAACTCTTTTGTATTTGATGTTTCCCCCTTTGGGTCAAGGACTTTTTCCAAATGCATTGCTGGTTGGTGCTGGATATTAATTCCTTGGTTTCAGAGAGGCTCATTCCCTGGAGTCATGTCTCACACCGGGAGGGGGGGGGGCGGCGCGGGGAAAAGAGTACGTTTATTTGCTGATTTTGGCTTAGAGATAGGCCATGTTTGAGTAACAATGAGGTTTTCAGGAGGTAACTCTCAGGCAATAGTTATTATTAGGCTAAGTTTCAATTTTACCAGAATAAAATTCATAGTTACATGTATTAATATTGAGGGCTTGACATATTGGTCTCTTTTCTTTTATTAGGCATTGCCTATGTACTTGAGAGATTCTTGCTCCCTCTATTTGAGAATGTAGCAGGACTCCCCAGGATGGGAGTTTAATAATTTGTTTTTTATTGTTTGGTTTATTGTGTGGGTCTCCACCTACTGAGATAACACCCTATGACAAGATGAACAAGACGAACAAGATGAACACATTCATATTCCGTAGAAGCATGCCCCAGGTGCACCCTTTCCCACACGTCCCCACCCCACCGACACCCTGTTCCAGTGACCTCCCCTGCCATATTTGCCAAAAGAACATTCCCACAATTCTGTTTTCAACCACAGACCTCTACTTCCCCAGAGTTCACCTGTTCCTTCCTCCAGCCCTTCCCCCAGTTCCATGAATAGTACATCCCTCCCCCCTAACTCTGCTCACCCTCACACTTCAGCCGACCATTGACTCCACTCACATCCCTATGCCACCATCACCCCCATCCACAGCCAAACTACCCCCATCCACCTTATTTTAGGTTCTTTCCAGATTGAACATTGGCTCACCACTCTCTACTCCCTTTCTGTCTCCTGGTAACCTGTCTTCCAGACTCTATCTCTGTGAGTCTGCTCAATATGCTTAGGTCATATCATTGAGGCCATGCAATTTTTGTCCTTTAGTGACTGGCTTACTTCACTCAACATAAGGTCTTTGAGATTCATTCATGTTGTCACATGTGACAAAACTTCATTCCTACTTACAGCTGAGTAATAGCCCACCACGTTTTGCTTATCCATTCATCTGTTGATGGACAACTTTTGGCAATAGTGAATAATGCTGCTCTGAACATTGGTGTGCATGTTTATGTCCTTGCTTTCAGTTCTTCTGGGTATATACCCAGTAGTGGGATTACTGGATCATACGACAATTCTATAGTTAGCTTTCTAAGGATCCCCCAAATCATTCTCCAGCAGTGGATGAGTGTTTCCATTCCTCCACATCCTCTCCAACACAGAAAACAAAATAGAAAACTACTGTTTTGTTAATAGCAGCCAGTTTAATGGGGTAAGATGATATTTCATTGTGGTTTTGATTTGCATTTCCCTAATAGCTAGTGATGATGAGCATCTTTTTCATGTGCTTTTAGTCATTTGTGTTTCCTCTTTGGAAATGTCCATTCAAATCTCTTGCCCATTTTTTAAATGGGTTGTTTGTCTTTTTATTTTCGAGATATAGGATTTCTTTATATATGCTTGATATTGGACCCTTATTGGATAAGTGGTTCCCAAATATTTTCTCCCATTGAGTAGACTGCCTTTTTACTTTCTTGAAAAGCTCTTTTGAAGCACAGAAGTTTTTAATTTTGATGAGATCCCAGTTACCTATTTTTTTGTTGTTGTTGCTCACACTTTGGGTGTAAAGTTTATGAAACCATTTCCTAGTACAAGATCTCATAGATGCTTCTCTACATAATCTTCTAGGAGCTTTATGGTGTTGGCTTTTATATTTAGGTCTTTGATCCATCTTGAGCTGATTTTTGTATAGGGCATGAGATTGTGATCCTCTCTCATTCTTTTGGATATGGATATCCAGTTCTTGCAGCACCATTTGTTGAAGAGGCTCTTCTGTCCCAGTTAAGTGGGCTTGGTGGCCTTGTTGAATATAGTTGGCCATTTATGTACAGGTCTATATCAGCACTCTCAATGTGGTTCCATTGGTCAGTATTTCTATCCTTGTGCCAATACCATGCAGTTTTGGCCACTGTAGCTTTGCAGTATGCTTTAAAGTCAGATAACATGATTTCATCAATTTTGTTTTTCTGTTTAAATGTATTTTTGGCTATTGCTCTTCCAAATAAATTTCATAATTGCATTTTCCAGTTTAGTAAAAAAAACATGCTGTTGTAATTTTTATGGGGATTACATTAAATCTGTACATCAGTTTGGGTAGGACAGACATCTTAATGATATTTAGTCTTCCAATCCATTAACATGGAATATTCTTCCATTTATTTAGGTCTTCTTTGATTTCCTGCTGGATATAGAATTCTTGGCTGGCAGTTTTTTTCTTTTAGCTCTTTAACTATGTCATATCACTGCCTTCTTGCCTTCATGGTTTCGGATGAGAAATCAGTGCTTAATCTTACCGAACCTCCCTTATATGTGATGGATCTCTTTTCTCTTGCTGTTTCCAGAATCCTCTCTTTGTCTTGAGCGTTTGACAGTCTGATAAATATGTGTCTCTGGGTAAGACTGTTTGCGTTTATACTATTTGGGGTGCACTGTGCTTCCTGGACATGTACATCCATGTCCCTCCTAAGAATTGGGAAGTTTTTGGCCATTGTTTCCTCCAACACTCCTTCTGTCCCCTTTCCCTTCTCTTCTCCCTCTGGGATGCCTATAATGTGAATGTGCATTTTGTGTTGTCATTCAATTTCCTGAGTCCCTGCTGAATTTTTTCTGTCTTTTTATCTGTCTGTTCTGCTGTCTGTGTGATTTCAGATGTTCTGTGTTCGATGTTGCTAATTCTCTTTTCTGCCTGTTCAAATTTGCTGTTATATGCTTCCAGTGTATTTTTAATTTCGTACGTTGTGCCTTTCATTGCCATCAGATCTATTATCTTTTTACTGTTTATGATTTCTTCTGTATGTTCCTCCAGTTTCGTCTTAATATCCTTTATCTCTTCCTTCACTTCATTAAATTGATTCATGATATTTGTTTGGATATTCTTGATTAGTTGGTCCACGTTCTGTGTCCCCTTCTGCTTTTTAGTTTTTAGACTGGGCCATGTCTTCCTGTTCCTTAGTATGGCTTGTAACCTCTCTATGCAATAACTTCCTCATTTGTCAAATGGTGATGATAATTTTATCTGCTTCATAGGGTTTTGGGGGGGATTAAATGAAGTAATGCATGCAAGACTTTTTTTTTTTTTTTTTAAGGATTTATTTATTTATTTACCCCCCACCCCCGCCCCCGTGTTTGTTTTGCACTCGCTGTCTGCTCTCTGTGTCCATTCGCTGTGTGTTCTTCTGTGTCTGCTTGTCTTCTCTTCAGGCAGCACCAGGAACCGATCCTGGGACCTTCCAGAGTGGAAGAGAGGCGCTCAATCTCTCACCCAAGACTCTTAGCACAATGCCTGATGCAGATAGAACTGGTTCTGCTGTGACAATTAATAAGAATATTTCCCTCTTCCCTTCTCCTGCTTGACCTTCCCCTTTTCTCTCCTCCCTTTATCCCTTCCCCTGACAGCCTTTGTGTTTCCCTTTTCCTAGTTTTTCTCTGACATTTTCTTTTTTGAGTTTTCTTTGTTAGGGTCAGAAATCTAGGGCTTGGGGTGAATTAGGAGTCACTTTACTGTAAGCAGGAGGTATGGCATTGGTGTAAGCACTTCATGCAGAAGACACCTAGCAAGGCTCCCTTCCTTCCTTACATTCCTTTATGTAAAACTGTTGGTTTTCATTTTCATTAAGAATTGGAGAGATCACAATAGCTACAATATTGCCACCTCAGTGTTAGAAGATGTGGAAAACAGTGATTTCTTAGGGTCATGCTGATTTTTGAGGATATGGTATATGCTATAGGAATGACAGTGATAATTTTAGAGAAATGAGAAATTCAATCATCCTTTCATCAGGATGATATAAGCATGTGGGGAGAGTGACAGAGAAAATTTGTGGGGGGAACAGAAGTTCTTTGTTTTTTATCCTTCAGCTTTTTCCTAGAGGTTTAATGACCATTAGAAAAAAGTACTTTTTACCAGTGTCCTCACGTAAGAGTTTATCTAACTTGGTATGGTATTTCAGTCTGGTTTTTCAAATATTGCTTTCCAGTTAACAGAAGATGAAATCGCAACCATTCTTAAATCTACATTGAAAGGACTAGAATATTTACACTTTATGAGAAAAATACACAGAGATATAAAAGCTGGGAATATTCTCCTTAATACAGAAGGACATGCGAAGTTGGCAGATTTTGGAGTGGCTGGTCAGTTAACAGTAAGTATAATAATTTTGGGAACACTTTCAACTTATGTGTCCAGATTTGATTATAACTCAACTTCAATAATATTTTTGGGGTGTGAAGGGGGTGGGGAGGAAGAAATGCATAAGTTCATGGTTCTTGTGGAAAGAGAGCCATAATTCGAATATTATTTATTACTTTTCTTTACAATTTAAGAGACATTGAATAAATATGAAAATTATCTTGTCATCCAAATGCTTAAATGTTTTAGAAGGGAAGCTACATTGGTTCAATTCTGTAGCTTTTATTTACTATCTTTAATGACTGTTTTTAATGAAAGTAGCAGAGATAAGTTACTTGTGGACTCTTGGGTATTTCAGAATTTAAAATTCCTAAATAATGTAACAGCTAGTTGAAATTTTAGGAAAATAGCTAATTTCATATATAATCTGTGATCTTTGAGATTTTAACATGTGTTTTAAAGAATATGTTGACATACAGATTTCATTAGTGTTCTTGTAGTAGTGATTATGTCTGTGTAATGTTATTGCAGGATACAATGGCAAAACGCAATACTGTGATAGGAACTCCATTTTGGATGGCTCCTGAGGTAATTCAAGAAATAGGCTATAACTGTGTGGCAGACATCTGGTCCCTTGGCATCACTTCTATAGAAATGGCCGAAGGAAAACCTCCTTATGCTGATATACATCCAATGAGGGTAAGAAAATTATAGTTTGCTTAAAATATTGACATTTTAAGTGTTGCAGTTTTGCAATGTCTAAGTAAAAACTAAGTAAATTAACTTGATTTACATTGAGATTCTATAAGAAATTTGGAAAAATTATCTATCAAAGATTAGTAACTTAACTTCTTTCCCTGGCCACATCCTTAATTGTGAACAAAGAATTGAAGACTTTCTCTCTACAATCACTGTTCTTTTCCCAAAAAATATATCTGTAAATTTTCCCTCTGCTTTTCAAGTAGAAGAAAGGGTTGGCAAATCTTGTACATTCTTTAGTACATTGTTTTTTCAATTCTCACTTTTCTAGCCACCCTGCAAATTCTGCCTTTCTGTGGTTGTTTCTACCTTTTATTTTCTTTGGGCTGAGATTGATATTATGAAATCCTGGTTTCTGATATTGCTATGTATCTGTAAGGCAGTTATTTATTTCTTTAATTAGTGCTTAGCAAGAAAATGGAATTCCTTTTTTGAACATTAAACACTTCTGTAAACTCCTTTTCTGGGGTAATTTTTAAGTTTGAAGTATATGCTTTGCACATTCAAGTCTAAATGCTTTCGTTTTAGGGTTCGTGATTATATTGGTTTCCTAGGGCTATTGAAACAAAATGCCACAAACTGGGTGACTTAAAACAGCAGACATTTATTCTCTCACAGTTTTGGAGGTGAAAAGCCCCAAATCAAGGCATCATCAGGGCCATTCTTCCTCTGAAGGCCCTAGGGAAGAATCCTTGCCTCTTCCTAGCTTCTGGTGGCCCTGGGCATTCATTCCTTAGCTTGTGGCTCTCTGCCACCACTGCCTTTATATGGTTGTCTTTTCCCTTTATGTCTTCATCTTCATGTAGTATTCTCTTCTCTGTATCTGTGTCTCTTCTCTTCTTTTAAGGACACCAGCCGTATTGGATTAGGGCTCACCCTAATTTAGTATGACCTCATCTGAACTTGATTACATTTGCAAAGACCAAATAAGGTCACGTTCGTAGACACTGGGAGTTAGGATTCAATACATCTTTTTAGGAGGCACAATTCAACCCATAACAGTGATGATATAATCTTTAGTTTTATTAGTATGTGAATCTCAAATTCATAGTAGATAAGTACATTTATCTTTGTAAGCCTATTGCCCTCTAGTGGCTGTAGTCATCTTAAGAAGGGAGAATTTAGGAATGAAGAGGGAAGAAAGTCTGTGTGTAGAGAAGGTGGAATCAGAGTGACTGGAGAAATGTGTGAAGGAAATATGTGGGAGGAAAAAGAAATAGATTGCAATATTTTGGAATATCTGAAGAGGAATAAAATGGAATTATTTGATATTACAATGCTGTTGTCGGGTGAACTTCAATAATATAGGTAACAGTGTACTATATTGAAAACATTGAAAAACCTGACTACCTTATTGAAAAACTTTAAAGAGAATTCTTTGGGTAATTCAATTTTATACAATTGTGTCACCTTCTTTGTGCATATGAATTCGTCTTGCTAAAGTGAAAAATAAAAATAACATGAATGCTTATTTATTTAAAAATAACATTGTCCACATAAAATCAGGAACATAAATTCTTATTTATTTTCTGTTTGCTAGTTATCTGTGGTACTTTTAGCTAAGATGTGTTTAGGGTGACCCTCAAACTAGGTGCATTTCAGTTTAAGTTAGTAGGGTTAACTTAATTATCTAAGGCAACTTAGCTAAGTTTCAGAATTGTGATTTAACCCAAGTCTTATATTATTTCTGTTCTCTTTCCTCCTTGTGTATATCTTATTTTTACAACATTAAATTAAACCCAGTGCTGATCTCTATAGCAGAGAGCAAAGAATTATAAACCATGTCCCCTGTCTTCAAGGATCTTAAAATCTCACTTTGAGAATTTGAATTAACACATATGACACAGTAAAAAAGAGATTTGAAGATAGTGTCTTTAAAGAAGAAAAAACAAAACACAACAAAACAACATTGCAAACTTCCTAGGATGTCTTGCTCACTTTTTTCTAACAATCTAAATCCTACCCATTTTTCAAGTCCCAACTCAGATTTTTTCCATGTAGAGCTTTCCTTGTCAGGCACCATCTAAGTGGATTTCTCTTTTTCGCCATAACTTGTATATAAGCAATTCTTGAGTGTGCAGTTCTTTGGGTAGTTTATCAAGTATTAACTTGTACATTTACAAACACAATATAGTGGTAAGTTGCTATTCAAATTATATTATCATTATTTCACTTTTCTAGTGTTTGTGAACTACCTTACAAATTGTAGTATGAACTGTAAATACTGGCAACCTGTCATGGTCATGTGGCAGATGCAGGTTTCCCAAATTTGAACCTTCACGTGATAACCTCAGATTTCATCATTGAAATACTGTCCATTATTTTCCTTGAAATGATGTGTTTACTTAGTTCTTCTGAGAAATTGTTTGTCAGATACCCAAGTATGAATAACCATAGTTCTCTAAAGAGAGTATTCTTTGAAAAAATTGCCTATTTCAGCTTGCAACTCAGTCACACAAGTGCTTTTCCTCGAGATAATCATTGTTCTTCTATGTAGAGGAAGTACATTATTTGTGCTTCCCATTTTGTCACAACATAAAACAAATTATGTACTCAGGGGTGGAAATTTAATACAATTAATAATTTTTACTGCTTCTTCAAGATTTAGAATGGTTTGTTGAAGGGAGAGAAGAAAAATTATTGAGGGCCCAGCTGAAGTGAGAATTTGTAGTTTCCTCAGTCCTGGTCTGTGGACTTTCCTCTTGCAGTGCTCAACAGGGGAGCATTATCCTTGATCCAGGGTTTGAGTTTAAAGAACGAGTGTCTTGGACCTATGCAGATTTAAGAATGCTGATGAGAGAGTAGTTCAAGTGATTACCAATGGGGTACAGGTGGGAAGGAGATTAGAGACTATAAGAACATGGAGGGATCAAGGAGCTGGACAATGTTCTCTGCTTTCTCTGCATAGCAGTCACCTGGGGAGCTTTGAAAAAATTCTGGCACCTGAGCCCTACCTCAAACCAATTAAATCAGAGTCTTAGTCTTCTCATTGAGGTTAGAGAGCAGATAAAGTGATAGTTAAGGTATGAGAAAGCTGGTAGGATATGAAGCTGTGATCAGTGAGTGGAACACTGAAGTTTTCTTTTCTCATTCTATTATTATTTTTTACTTTGTGGTAAGTGTTTTAATTTTCATTTTAAAGGTGATGAAATGGATGTTTAGAGGGATTATATTATTCGTTAAGACCCCTCCCTCATACGCACAGTTTTCCCTATTATTAATATTTTGCATTAGTGTGATACCTTTGTTACAATTGATGAAATAATATTTTTTACAATTATACTATTAACTGTAGTCTGTGGTTCATATTAGGGTTCACTCCATGTTGTTGTACAATTCTGTTTTTGGTGTTTTGTTTTTTTTTAAGTTTTTTATTTTATTTATTTATTTCTCCCCCCACCACATTGTTTTTGTGCTCTGTCTGCTCTCTGTGTTCTTCTGTGTCTGCTTGTCTTCTCTTTAGGTGGCACCGGGAACCGATCCTGGGAACTTCTGGAGTGGGAGAGAGGTGCTCAATCTCTTGTGCCACCTCAGCTCCCTGGTCTGCTGCATCTCTTATTGTCTCTCCTCTGTGTCTCTTTTTCTTATGTCATCTTGCTTCACCAGCTCTTCCATGCAGGCCAGCTAGCCACGTGGGCCAGCTTGCCTTTTTACCAGGAGGCCCTGGGAATCGAACCCTGGACCTCCTATGTGGTAGACAGGAACCCAATCACTTGAGCCACATCTGTCTCCCAGTTTTTGTTTTTTTTTTAATATTAATTTTTTCTAATATAGTTTTTGTTTTGTTTTGCTTTACAAGCTTTTTTGTTATCTGTTGCTTAGCATAGTAGAGGGTAGGGAGTCAGGCTAAGGACAGAAGGAAAAGTGATGACATTAAGCGAAGGAAAGAAAATAAAAATCAAGCTGAGAATTCTATGCAATGCAATAATGAATGTTTATTGCCCTTTTTAAATAAGGTGTGGAAATATATGATATTTATGTCAAATGTGACTTAATGAGACAACTGGAGGCACTTAAAAAGCAGTTTTCTGGAAGTTCACTTATATAAAACATGACAATATCTGATCAAGAATAAATTAGGAACTATTTTAGACTGTAAAAAGTTCTCTTTATTTGTATTATTTGCTGTCATACCACCTACTTATGAAGAAAGGAACTCTTGTAGATATTTCTAAACATGGAAAATGCTGTTTTAAAAAATAATGCCATCTTTGTTTCCTGAAGAATCTTTTCTTTAATCTTACTATTTTTTTCCAGCTGGCCTCCTTCCAGTTCCTTTTTTCTTTTATTTTTAAATTTGAGAAAAATAACATTTTAATAGGTGAAATAAATACTCTAGCACATGCAAAGTAAAAACAGACCTTCAGAGGAAAATCACTCTTGATAATGTAAATTAAAAAATAAAACACACAGATTTTCCTCCCATTGCAAATCATATGGCACAGCTCTCTTCATAAGCAAGTATACTTCTAATCCAATATGATTTCTTAAAAAAAAAAAAAGATGTACAATAAAGGTAGTTATATCCATGTCTAAGAAGTGAAAACTGAGATACTATTTTTTAGTAATAATGAAAACACACACACACACACACACACACACACACACACACACACACACAGAAATGCATCCTCTTTCCTGCCCAGTTAATAGTAAAATAATAAATTTTGGTTGAGAAATTCTGGAAGACTGGTCCAGGGTTGAGGTAGAGTTGAATAATACTGTTGTATCTTCCATCTCCCAGTCCCTGCTTGGTGGACACCTGGGTCCTCTTAGTGTGTGTGCAAGTGTGTGTGCATGGCATTGCCTCTTGGACTGTTCCTCGCAAACGCTTGCTTATCAAAGGGGATAGAGAACAAGTGGTTGTGTGGTGTGATGGAGGAAGGGTTCTGGTGTCAGTTCACAGAACTGAAATTCCTTAGCGATAAGTCCTTGGTGAAGACCTCTCCCCTAGAGCCTGAGATAGCAGAGTGTAGCTTCTCTCTGTGGTCAGACATTTTGATGCACCTGTGGGGATGCGGCACAGATTCCCAGAGCCAGGAGCATGCAAGTGACACCATGTCATGATCACAGGTTCTGGGGATTAGGGCATGAATATATCTTCTTTTGGGCCACCATTTAATCCACCAAACCCCCTGTAATCTGTTCTCTTCTTCAAATAATATATCATTTATGATTAATAGTAATTTCAGAACTATCTCCTTTTCATTTCTTATATTTATTGACTTCTCCTTTTCCCTTTCCTTTATTTTCTTTTATAATATTCAGTGCACACTTACCATGTACGAGTTGGTCTTTGAGGACATCATGGTAAGCAGAACTGACATGTCCTCCATTCTCCTGGAACTTCCACTCCAGTGATAATAGTATTGTTTATCTTGCTAGCTGTTTTTTTTAATCCCAATGAAACAGCTTGCTGCCAAATTCTAATACTGGAATTATTTTGCTCTCCTTTTTTATTTTTTTGGAGAGTGCATGTATGTTCAGCTGGTTCGTGTATAAGGCTATACTATATAAGACTGTGTGTATGTCTGTATATTACAAATTATGTAGCAGCAGCATATGGTTATAGATAAGAATTTTGTCACTACATATATCACTTGCTTTTCTCCCTTGAACTTATCCTCATCTTCCTCTTTTTCTCTTCTTCCTACTATTGCCTTTACTTCTAATAGCATGTGTCATGTGTATGCATGCACACCACACACACCCACACCCACACCCATACCCATACCCCCTTACCTTTGGCTTTCTTTCTATGTTCTTTTCTTTCTTTTCATATTACTTTATTTCTTATTTCCTCTCTGTTCCCTACATTTTTCTGCTGTTGGTTTTAGGTAATACCTTGATTCCTTTGAAACAAAGCCCAGACAGCTTTGTTTAAGCCTGGTATCAATGCATACCTTTGGTGTTCCCGTCTCCTTCGTGGTAAATTGCCAGATCTTTTTGTATGCCCATTCCATAGATGCGCTCATGGATTTTGATAGTATACTCCCTAGTCACCACCTCATTGATGGCAGAATGGCCATTCTACTTCTTGCCACCCTTCTTTGTAGAAATCATTCTGCTGGGACCAGGTTGGAAAGAAAGAACTTTAAGGATTGTTTTAGATGGCATTATTAAGTTACTTTTCAAGTCTCGCACTCAGACTATAAATTCGTTCAAGTTCTTACAGAGGGTTTCTATTTGATAATACTTACCATTGTTACTTGAGGAACTTCTGGCTATGGGAAGGACCAGACTTTATTAATCACTCACATTGTTTTAGAGTATCCAGTAAGATTGGAAGTACTGGAATCTTATGTGCTCAAAGACATCACCCAAAGGAGTCAACATTTCTGTGCCATTTTAAACCTGCCTAGTGTCAATTTATTACTAGCCAGAGGAGATTGCTGAAAGCTTTAAGCCCTTGCTTATGGCTGTTGAGATGACTTCTGTAGTCTCTACTGGAAACAATATGGAAAGAAAAAGAATAGAGGATAAGGGAAAAGCTTGAGGCCATGAGTGCAAAAATACATGTGGATTCCTTTTCTAAACTTGAGTCAGAGTGTAATAAGCAGTTGTTTTTCACTTCTTCTTTTAAAATCTTCACTTATGTGCTAGCCCAGTGATGGACACTATGATTCACAAGAAGGCAGAATGAGCTTTTTTGGGGGGCAAAAAATTCAGGGAGTCAGTGGACCCTCTGAAATTGTACTTAAATATTGGGTGTTTGTACAGAATGTATTTTTCTGGTGAGAGAGTCCATACTTTTCATAAAATGAAATGGGTTCTTTTAAAACAAGGGCTCCTTGACCCAAAAGATTGTGAACTGTGGTGTGAGGATTTCTTAATATATGGTCTATATTTAGAATATTGCTTTTACTATTTACTTTATCATAGCATATCCCTCGTCTGTGTTTTAAAATGGAAACAGTAAATATATGTGTTTATGACATCTATGGTCTCCTCCCACTCCTTATACTCTTTACTCTGGCAAGGTTAGTTTTAGGTAAGTATAGTTACTCTCAGAAGTTCCTCATCTTACTGATTAGAAATACCTCTTTTTTTATCTGAATTCTCATATCACTTTATCTATGATTTTCTCATGGCACTTTAAAAATTACTATTATCATAGTTAAGTAGTTGTATTATTTCCTCTGCTCATTCTAAGTTTTAAATTCAAGTGTGTTTTGTCTTTGTGTGTCTAATTGAGCCAACAGAGTGACTTAAACATAAAAGCATCCAAGATATGTTTTTGTTGACTACATGCTCGATTTCCTTTCCTACCTCAAAGATACTTCTGTGGTGTTAGTGTTGACATCTGGCAAGCTCAGATTCTACTTTCTAACAATAATAAATGTTGTACTTATAAGTTAAAGCAAGATTCAGTGAAACTAAAAATGAAAGTAGTTAAATGCTAATCAAATACAGCTTAAAAGGGCTCTCTCTGCTTATAAGCTACCTTTCAAACTTTTAGTTAACACAGTTTATTTACTTAAAATTTAAATTTTAAATTAATGTAATTCATATATATATATATCTCCATATATATATAGCTCCATCCTTTAGATCCTTTTCCCTTATAGAAGGAGTTCAGAAAGAGGACTAGTGAGCATTCTTAGTGTTGGCCTCTGGACAGCAGCTTTGATTTGCTAATGGGGATATAATTGTTAAGCCTTGTTGAAGATTTATGTCTTGAAAACAATTGTGTAGATTTACTATATTGATCATATTAAGTTTTTTTTTTTTTTAATTTTTTTAAACATGTCATAGTAACCGTTTAGACTGGAGACCCAAGCTAGCATTTATTTTAGAACTCATAAATAGCTAGGTGTTTGGGGATTGAAAGGTTGGGAGGTATGCTGAAGGCAAGTGCTGACTACATTTCCAAGTATATATAGGACTGAAAAATTCGTAATATTTTTGGAGGAAATGTTATGTCTGGCAAGTTTGGCTTTTGAAATTAGTCCTGGACAGACATTTTAAAGAATGAAGTTAAACAAAACATAGCCGACCTAAAAAAAAGTTTGTATTTTAGTTAAATTTCTGTAGAATAATATTCTACATTAGTTACACATTAATTACGCTTAAGTATGTTAACTTAATTTTCAATATAACTTACATGAATAGAATCATCTTCATTTTATTTGGAATCATTTAAATAGCATAATTACATGTAGCTGTACTAAGTAATGAAAAGTAAGGGATAAGTGATCAGAGGTGACTTTATAAGCTTTGCAGTAAGAGCCTTATAAACTGAAGGTCACCATTTTAATGGGAAGACTTGTGAATCTCTTAAATTCTATAATCAAATGAATGACATCAAAGGAAGAAGTAATTTAACATAACAATTGTGGCTTACACTGAACATATGTTCGTGTTAATAAGTTGTATCATGGTCTTTAAGGACTTTTATATAGTTAGTACATTTTGGTTCATTTGATACCCACAGTTTTTCTTAATTTTTATTAGTGAGTTGTTACAGTGGTTAACAAGAAATACACAGATTTAAGTTGCAATAGTTTTCCCAGAGTTATATGATCTAACTTCACAAGCTTCTTGGACATATGTAGATGCTTTTCTATTTTGCTTTAGTTATGACATACAATTGATATAGGCAAGCATGAAAGCTTGGGCAAATTTTCATTGCTTTTTCTGGATCTTACTCCAGTTCTGTGGTATTTATGTAAAGCACAATTTTGTTACTTGGGAATGCATGTTGAAATTATCATGTGCACTATATTGCTGTAGGCCCGTTGGCACTGCCACAAAGGTAATACACTGCCAGTAGGCCATTTCCTTGTCGGCTGCATTTACAATTTAATAGAAATATTACATGACTTTTTAAACAAGTGTTTTGGCAGGGAGGAAATGGCAGATTCCATACAAACAAGCGTAGCTTCCTTTCCTTAACCACACTTTAGCTACTCAAGAAATTGTACTTAGTTTCAAGTTTGGGGGTTACGGGGTTGAATGGGAAAGTCAGGTTAAAATAGGACCGACATTGATATTTACTATAAAATAGTTATACATTTAAAAACTGCTGGATTTTATTACTATATAGCTTATAAGTGAGTGACAGCTAATATATTTCTGATTTAGAGCGGAGGTTATTTTTGTACAGTTCACCTCGCTGGGGAGACATGGTTTTGATAAATTGAAAAGGTCAGGACCACCAGATAGGCTCTAGGATGGTAGTATGGCTTTTTTTTTTATAGGTTTATTATAGTTTTGGCTTTGCTGTGTAGATTGGTCCTTCATGGCATTTTCTGAAGCACTTTTTTTTTTTAAAAAAAATCTCAGCTATGATTGTATCTACAAGATGAATCACTTTAGGGGATAGAGAGTACAGAAGGAAAATTTGGTAGACTTGTTGGCTGTAACAGAAAACATAGTGGGTTCCCATCACATCTTTTGGACAGTCTGTTTTTGTTCTTTATCATGTATTGCAAACTTGAAATGTCAGATTTGCATTTTTTAAAAATGTACTTGGTAGTGGGGTGGGTGGGATGTTACTCCAACCTATCCGCTCTTACTTTATTTAGTTCTCTGGATCTTAAATCATTTGTAGTTTTGCATAACATACTGTCCTCTTTAATTCCAAAGTATTATATACTTTTGGAAACTGTCTACAGGGAAAAAGTTGTGCCTTACTTTTCACTCTTTATTGTGACCACAATATACTTTCTAGTGTAGATCCCAACTGTTTTTTCTGTAGGGTAGGAGAACACTTTAGTTAGGTCTTTCCCCTCTTCTTTTCTTATTGCTTCTGACTTCTTAGCCAACTTACCTGGCAGCTGTAGTAAGTTATGCTGCTGTGGTGTGGTGGAAACTGGCATTGGGTGTGTTCTTACAGCCATCACAACATTGGCTTTTGTTATTTACCATATTTCAGTTTGTTGGTAATGGACATATGGACATCATATGTTCCACAAAGTACTGTACGGAGCCAATTTGAACTGTTTCCATTTGCCTGAAGTCCAATCATGATATTTATTTTTCCATGGCACTTACCCAGATTATCCATACCTCCTGCTTAGCTTGTGTCACTACCACCGTGAACTGTATTTTTTCTGATTGCCCCGATTTTTTCACAGTATCTAATTGCCTTTTTGCCTTTAGCTTTCTTTGCACAGCACTGATTGATGTTTATAAAATATCCCAAGATCTTTTAGATAACAGATACTCAGGTGCATAGTAGTACAATATTCAGTTTGGATTTTTGTTTATACATAAGGAAGGTTTTGTATCCAGTCTCGTAAATTGGGATTGAATATTCTAGTGGAAAAGTTAGAAAAGTAACTATGCTTTTGGGTAGTATTGCTTACTTTTCAGTAGCAACATTAACAGCAGTGTGATCTTAAAGAGTCTCTTTGGTAGATCAAATCATAATTTTATTCCTAAATTTTGAAGATAAAATTCTAGAAATTCCCTTTTAGGCTTGAGAAAATATAGACTAAACTAATGTTTATCATATCTGTTCTCCATCTGTCTAACCTCCGTAAAGTTACTTGTAGGTACTTATTTTCAGAATATGAATAAATGAGTTGCTTTTATTTTGTGACATTAGGCGAGCCAACTATTACTGTGACTGGGAAGCTGTAGCTTTAAGCTTATTGACTCATAGGAGTGCATTTCTTTGTACATTTAGCAGATATTTACTGAGCACCTACTATGTAAAAGGAACTTTTTAGGAGCTGGGGATGTCATAGTAAAAAAAAAAAAGATGACTATTCCTCTTTACTGAGCGTATAATCTGAGGGAGAGAGATAATTAAGAATAGAAATAAATACAACATCTAGTATGATAGATAGAAATAAGAACTATAGTAGGAAAAAATAAAGCAAGGAAATGGGATAGGGAGTCTCAAGAGTGGAGTGTGGTGGTTGGTGATTTGTGTTGCATTGCCAGCGCAGGCCTCACTAAGAAGGTGACCCTCAAATAAAAACTTGAAGGAAGTGAGGATATTGCAGTGAAGAATATAGCAGGTAGAGGCAACTGCATGTTCAGAAGCCTTGAAGTAAGAGTGTGCTTGGCAACTTCTGATCCAGATTGTAGAACCTTGACGGTCACAATAAAGACTTATTCTAAATGAGGGCTTCTGAGTAGAGGCGTGGTATAAAAATAGTAAGGGTGGAATCACATGGAATAGTTAGGACACTTTTGCAGTAATCCAGGCAAGAGATGATGGTGACCTGGGTGAGGATGGTAGTAGCAGTGAAGATAGGATTCTGGTGTTTCTTTTTTTTAAGGAGGTACTGGGGGTTGAACCCAGGACCTTATAAATGGGAAGCAGGTTCTCAACCACTTGAGCTACATCTGCTTCCAATTCTGGTATGTTTTGAAAGTAGAATTGACAGGATTTGTTGATGGATCAGGTATGTGAGAACACTGGTGATGCAAGAAAGCTACTTCTTGCATAAAGAAAGTAAAAGTCACTTGTAATTGTACTACCTTGACATTTACAGTTAACATTTTGGTATCTGGGTTTTCTGTTTGCTTTGCATACCCACCATACCAATGAGAACTTATTGTTTATTAACCAAAATTAGAATCATGAGATTATATTGTTTTGTAATTCTCTTATTTAGTACTATATCTTGATCACCTCCCCATACTGTTAAGTTTTTTGAGCCTTAAAATATTATAAGAATTGCTTATATGAAAAATTTCATGTATATTTTGCTTTTATAACATTTTACACTTGATACAGTTTCTTTAACACTAAGGAGAACCAGTTAGGTAAAGCAGCTGTTACTAGTCATTAATCCTAAAGTGTGTTAAAATGTCCTTGGTTTTAATTTTTCATAATTTCTGTTAATCATCAAAAATTATACTTTTAAAAACATAAATATTCTGATGACAAATTATAGCTGTATAATTTAATTCTTTATGGATTTCTTTTTTTTTTTTTTCTTCTCCTTCAAATATTATTTCTACCTAGAATTTTTAAAACTCTCTTAGAGGAAATCAGTTTTGAGCCTTTAGAAACTGATATTTACATTGCAATTTATACATCCTATCTTTAACTTTGTATCAGTAAGCGGTCTTAACCAGCTGAATGATTGCATCAAGCCTAATTAACCATATCAGAAAACATGCAATTAATAATGAACAGATTGTTAGATACTTCCTTCTAGCAGAACAATCATTCTAAAAAGAAAACATTCTAAATGTTTTTTTCATTTAAAATGTATTTCACCTGCCAAAAAATACAAATGTCGTTTTCTTAACCTTGATCGCTGCTCTATGCATGTGCAGTAGAGAAGCATTCTGACTATTGCCCGGTACTTAGTTGTTGGGTTAATTGGAGTTGTTCTCCAGCTACATGACTCCTCCTAGTGCTCCTTGTGCTGATGGCATTGTCCATTTATAAACGTTTTATAAAGTTTCAAGAAGAAAAGTTCTGAAAAGTTCCTAGGAGAAATGGGGAAAAGATGGACAGAACAAATACTTGTATTTAGAGATTTGGGGAAGAGGGATAAAAGAGTCGTGAGAGAGTAGCAGAAGAATTAGAAGAATATGTTGTTTAGCCAAGGGAGAAAAGAGTTTTAAGAAGGAGATGATTGATGACCTTTTACAAATGCTTGTCTTTTTTTTTTTTTTGCCTTTAGTTTGAGTAGTATGAAGAGGCTATCAGACTGGGAGGTCATGGTTAATTTTTAGGAGTATAGTTCATTGAGTGGTAGGGCAGAGCCAATTTCTGAGGGATTAGAGAATGAATGGGAGGTAGGGATGTGGAAGCAGCATGAGTAGACACTACTTGAGGTATTTGGAAATCAAGGGGAGGAGAGAAGTTTTGGGAAAAATTCGAGGAGATCAGGATTGAGAGAAGGTTTTAATAGGAAGAGGGACTTAATCTGATTTTAGAATGAGATGAAACGACTCAGAGAAGAAGATTAAAGATGTAAGGAATGGGGAAGCGGGTGTAGCTCAATGGATAGAGCTCCCGTTTACCATATGGGAGGCCCCGGGTTCGCTTCCCGGGGCCTCCTTGTGAGGGCAGGCCGGCCAGCCCGCACGGCGCGGTAGGCTGATGCAGCAAGACCTCACAGCAGGAAGCGGGTGTGGCTCAATCCATAGAGCCCCCGTTTACCATGCGGGAGGCCCCGGTTCGCTTCCCGGGGCCTCCTTGTGAGAGCAGGACAACCCGCGCTGCGCGGTGGGCTGAGGCGGCAGGACCTCACAGCAAGGGGGAGATAAGCAGACACGGAAGAAACACACAGCGAATGGACACAGTAAAAACACAAGCAGCAAGGTGGGGATAAATAAATAAATAAATAAATCTTTAAAAAAAAAAAAAGATGTAAGGAATGGAGCCACTGGTGATATATAATGAAACTGGGCCCAGTCAAGGTAGAAAGAAATGATAGTGTGAAGGCAGTCACTAGCCATGGGGGAAAATGGATTTAAAGTATATTCTGTTTATAACATGTTCATGCCCTGAACATCAAGTGCTGTATTTCAGAGCTGATCACTTAATGTTGCAGAAGCAGTATAAAGGATTTTATGTGGTTGCCAGACTTGGGCAGAGCCAGTGTGGGTTAAGGGGCTGTACTTGATGTAGGAATGCCAGTTAGCTATAGTGGTTTGTTCATTTACTTACAGAGTATTCAGAAATTTCCTAAACCACTGTATTCTGACTTGCTCTAAAAATAACTAAATGAGAGTGAAATTAATTACTGAAATACTTCACCCAATCCTTTTGATATTAGACATACAGATTAGAAGGCATATAGAATGCATAATATTTTTATTCATAGATTTGTGAAACTCAAAAGATGCAAGAAAATCATATATCTGTGTTTAGGCTGAATGATACTTAAATCATTCCAGGAAACTAGGGGACTTATTTTCTTAAATAACTGAGAAAAAGATAATTTTTTTAGGGGAGGGGGGAATAATAACCCTTATAGTTGTAAAGTTCATCATAGCACGTATAGTGTAAATCTATGAACAATCTTGGTCTGTGATGTAGAATCTGTGGAATGCATTATTTTCCCCAAACCATGTTCATTTGAACTATTTTTATTCATAAAGCATTTTGTGTATTTTTCTTCAATTGTTAAAATAGTTGCCTGTTTTAAAAGTTTGACCTAAACTCTGTGCCTTTGGACCAGTAAAGGTTACATGTGCCATGCTCTGATTCTTTGACTGCTGTCAACATATAATATTTAAACATTTATTCCAGTAAATTAATTCCATATTAAAATTATTAATGACAGTTTTCTTTTTTGTTGTTTATAAACGTGTACTTGAAATATAGTAATCATTCCCCATAGGAACCTTTTGTAACACATATAATGGAAATTCTTAAGATAAACATAAGGCATGACAAAGAAAACAAAAAGACTTCTAGTAGTAGAACAAATATGTGAGGCAAAGAAATGGAAAATACAAACTTTTCCCTTGCTTTTGAATTATTTTATGGTTTTTCTTTTCAGGTATTAGCAGAAAGTGCCATTCATAGTTTCTTCCAGTAGATTTTTATTTGTGGTAAAGAGGTTTTAGACTCTTGGCTGTTATAATTGATGTTTTGGAAACTGACTGTGATCTCTTCATTTATTGACATATGCTTCCTAAACTATAGGATAAATGCTTTAAGTTTGGCATATTAGTAATTTCTTCTGCTTCTAGGTTTTTTGCCTTTAAAAAGGAAAATGAACTAATAATCTCTGATAGCTAAAATTTCTAGCCTTATCACCTTTTTTTTTAAAAAAAATTTTGCTTTCCTCCTATGGATCCAGTTCTTGATTCCCATTTTGTCTTCCATTGTGAAGAATTTTTTGGAATTTTTTTGATTCATCACAAACTGAACTTCCCATTGGGTCCATAAATATATGTATGAGTCTTTTTGTGGTATTTTACACATTATGTGTAAACAACTATAACATATATAATGTTTATAATTTGTGGAGTTAAATGTACAAGATAGTTCTTTAGTTGCCATTTTGTGTATATTTTCTTCAAGATTATCTCCTTTTATTCCAGTTTAATATGTAAGTGTTGTATGTGAAAATAACATTTATAACTAGGATATACAAAGTAAGTTTTCAGTTGCCATTTTTCATATATATTTTCTACATGAGTTACCTTTTTGGGAGAGATGACTTCGTGATAGACGAGTGACATGATTTCATGTTGAATTTAAAAGAAATAAGTTATTAAAATGAATAATTAAAAGTAAACCTAAAACCCCAAACCTATGCATATTATTTGATTCTAATATAGTATCTTATATATTTACCAGATCATGTGGCATGTATAATTATCATGGCATTGAACTTTTTCTTTATGCCTACTACTATTCTAAGTATTTCATATGTACTAATTTATTTTAATCCTCATAACAACACTATGAGGTAGCTATTATAACTATTATCTGTAGTTTATAGATGATTTAAGTGAGGAATAGAGAAGTTAAATACTTAGTAATTGGTAGAGCTAGTGTTAGAACCCAGGCAGCAGACTCCAGGTCCTGGCCTCTTAAGCTAGATAGAGGATGATGATTTTTTCATCCTTGCACAAAGTAGATAGGTTACCTAGTAAGTGTATATACTAAATCAAATTGAAAAGAACATTTTATGACATTGAAGCAATTGGAAAATTCAGGTGATAAGGCTGAATGTTTGGTCTGTGAAAAAGTTTAGAGGCTATGAATAAAATATATAAGACCAGACACAATTTATAGACATTATCTTTGTGATACTTTGGTATTTTTGGAGCTAAACACCTTCCAAAGACTATAATAATATGGCTTCTCTGTATGTAAAATTTAAGCCTGCATGAAAAGTTCTTCAATTTAAGAGTGTCTACTTCTCCCACACCCCACTCATGCTGGATACACAGAGTGTGCCGAAAGTTGTCAGTTTCTCAGAGTTCTGGACACTAACCTTACTACCACCTAACCTACCACGAAGTCCACTTTTTTCTTTGAGAAGAGTTTAATCATCTTCAGTAACCCTTTACTCTTAAATTATATGGTTTGGCTAATACAGAAAGCATCTTTTTGATTTACTGAAGCAGTTGTTTTGAAAACCTTTGGGGAAATTATTAAGGGCTTTCCTATACTCAACCTCCTTATTTTTGGTCTGCTAGAGCCAGCAGAAGAGATGGTGATATTGTCCAAGTAATTATTAGCTGGATGACACATAGATGAGAAATTTTATGTAAAACAAATTCTTGAGCCATAATTTCATTATAATGTCAGATATATGATATTATGGAAAATGTCTTCCCCAAAGCAGTAAAAAATTTATATACAAAAATCTCTCATCAGCGAGTTCTCCAGCATTTTGTTCTCACATAATATAAAAGATTTTAATTCCTGCTATCTTTACATGTATAAAAATAAATGCATTAATTCCTTTTTCTTAGGACATTTTATTGAATTCTTGGCATTTTCATTTGTATGTACCTGTAAATTAACTGTGCCCTTGCTTTGCTTCTTTTAGCAGTATTTCCCCTCCCCCCAGATGGCTTCAGATAGTAGTTCTAGGTGCTGAGACCCCTTCAAAGGAATTTGCCCTTCTGTTCAAACTCTAATTTCATAGGTAATGTTTGTAAAAGTTAGGCAATTGACCAAAATGTTACAAGAGAAGTTTCTCATCTGAGGGAACTT